>JADRCD010183788.1:0-24754 GCA_019843815.1 Montemys delectorum
CCCCCCCCCCCCCCGTTACTTTTTCTTTACTCTACTGCTTCATGGTGGAATAGAGTTTAATTGTATATATGTATATAATTGTATATATGTATATGTACATATATACAATTATATAATCACATTTTCTTTATCCATAATTTGGTGGACAATCAGGCTGATGCCATCAATTGGTTATTATGAATACTGCTGTAATAAACAGAGGTATGTGAGTATCTCTGTATTAAGCTGATTTTGAATTTTTTAGTATGTACACAGATGTGATTTCTCTATGTCACCTGAAAGTAATTTCTACCTTAAACATTTGCCTAAACACCTAGGGAGAATTTTGGGATCTTCCTGGGGTGGGAATACAACTAAGCTTTTAAAATAAGACAAAAACAAGCAGTCAAAGCATCTGGTGCACTGGTCTCCCATATCTGCACCAACATGCTAAAAAACTATGTTCTTGTTCTCTCTGAGAACCCTGCCAAGCATTAAACATGACTCTTGGAATCTTAGTTCTCCAGAATTAGCAGACCTATGTATCCAGACCACTTCTCTTAACTCAAAGCACAGAATGCAGCAAGGAAGAGGCAGAAACTGAACAAGGCCTGGAAATGCTTAGGGTTTTCCAGAGAATCGGGGTGGGGGGAATGTATATCTTATCACTAGTATCCACTTGTATGTTGGTGGTGTTTTATCTTAAGGAACTGACTCATGGCATTGGCCATATGCAAGGCTGGCAGGCTGGCCAGGTGGGAGACCTGCAAGTTCACTCTGGAGGTAAAATAACTTGTACATTTGGGAACCTCAGGTTGTTGCCTGTAATCAATTGCTTGAATAAAGCAATATTAGCAAGGGTATTCTGATTTACATCCAACAGCTTGGTGATGTTTGCTAAATTGACAAGAACCTTCTCAACACCACCTGTACAAAAAGCATGACTAACTGGGATTGACTAACAATCATGTGTCTCCCTATGATGATCGTGGTGGTGGAAGAAAATCTCAGGAGATTTTTTTCAGCTGTAGCCCAACCTGCCTATGGGTAGCTGGGAAAGGAGAGGGATCCACGTCATTTGTCCTTCTCCAGGCTTGCCTAGTCCTTCTTCTTCAGCCTTGTGCAGCCCTAGTACTAGGTGGGACCTTGTGCTTCACATAGGCTAGACAAAAGAAGCTTTGATGACTTCCTGGAAAATTGGTTGTAAGAAGTTCATTTTGCGAGGGTTTTGTGGAAGCTTTTAATAAATAGCTCTTGTGAAGTCAGTAGTTTTGGTGAAAATGGGGTCTTTACTTTAGCTTCACTCAAAATAACCTGCATGGAGTTTTGCTTTGAGAGATTTCATATGGAAACTGTTTCAGGGATGTTTTATTAGTCACAAGTTAATGCTATCAACCCAGGAGGAAGTGTCCGGGTGTTTGCATTTACTTTATAGCCAACAGAACCTCTGAAATGTGTTTCCCTTATGGTTGTTTTTGGGGAATTCTGCAACACAGAATGGGAACAATGACGAAAAGATTAGGTTTTGACAAGAATAAAGGTGTTTACTCTTTAAAAGTTTTGAAAGCATCAAAAGTATAGGTCATAGAAAATATAAGGGCATAGTAATGCTGTGAGAAAAGTATATGGTAGAAGTTTTTGTGACAACCTAGTTAAATAAAAGAAGTAAGAAGAAGAAGAACAACAGCAACCAAAAAGCCCAAGACTTATGTGACAGGACAAGGAGAACTTTGTTTCCAAGCTGACCTTCAGAGGTGTGGGGAATTAACTTGTCTCCTAGAAAACCTCACCAATGAACAGATCCACTTATCAGACTCAGTATGTGCAGTGTGTGTGTGTGTGTGTGTGTGTGTGTGTGTGTGTGTGTGTGTGGTGTTGACTTACAGTGCGAATGTAATATTAAAACACTTATAAATTAAGCAAAAGCCTTCCCTTTTTTTCAGAGCACTTTCAGCTAAGAGTTCTTAGTGAGGGCCATAGTCTTATCAGCCAGTGGAAGAAACATCTTTACTAAAACAACAGTTTTCAATTTGATACTACTTGAAAATAGTATAGGAAGATTGACAGTAGTTGACACGAGGGACTGATAAAAACATATTAAAAAGAAACTTTGCAGCTCCTATGTTGATCCTCTAGAATACTAACAAAATGCACATTATTTGAAAGGCTTTCAATATATTTATATTGCATTAGGGCTAGCACCTAGAAAATTAAGTTTTAAAAAAATTTACTAGTGTTTTTGTTTGTTTGTTTGTTTTTTATTTTTATTTGTTTGTTTTCGAGACAGAGTTTCTCTGTATAGTCCTGGCTGTTCTGGAACTCACTCTGTAGACCAGGCTGGCCTCGAACTCAGAAATCCACCTGCCTCTGCCTCCCAAGTGCTGGAATTAAAGGTGTGCGCCACCACCACCTGGCTTTACTAGTGCTTAAAACAATTCCAAACCAAATCTGGGGAGGGGAAATGGGGATAAAAGACATTACAAGACCTTTTTAAAAAAAATTTTAAAGCAAAAGTTAAACCATTTTTGCCTTTGAAAATTTCAATTTCAATAATTGTTTGCAACCTAGTTGAGATCACCTTGGAAACCATATGATAGAGCCATTTGCAGTCCCTACGAACTTCCCAGGACTTCTTTCTTGGCTCCTCCCAAGCATAAAAGAAGGTGCTTTGTGTGCTTCCAAAGAGAACTTCTAGAGACTCTCAATAGAAGCAGTATTTTAGTCTATGTTTTGAAGCACATAGTCCTGATCACTTTTCTTTTTTTATGGCTAGGAGCAAGGTGATAGACCATATTAAAATTTCTACTTCTGGTCCATCACCTTATAAAAACAGATAAATCAGTCTTTCTACTAATACTGTCACCTTAATGCTATTTTGTTGAAGCAAGGACTTCAAAACAAAACTGGCCTTGTTTCCATATGAAAAGAAAAAAAATGTATACTTTTTCTTGTCTCTGCTCATTTTCTCAGAACTTGATGGTACACTTTTCATGCCAGAATATTTGTGCTGGTTCCAGATGGAAGCCAGATATTCTGGCATGGTTAAATTTCATACACTAAGTCATGTTTTTGCTAACTTACTCATTAATAGATTCATCTGCTCCTGAGTCTCAGTAAGATTTCTAGCTAAGTCAATGAGTAAGAGCTGGGCCTTCAGCTGATTAGTCTGATACAATTTCACATTTTTCCTAACTGAAATTTTTGATAGTTTGTTTTAGTCCCATGTTCTGTTCAAGCTACTGAAACGAATTGCCAAGGTCTAGGTGGCTCAAATAGCAATCATTTGTTTTGTTTTGGTATTTTTCCTCTCGTAATATTAGACCTTGGGAAATCCAAAGTCAAGATGCTAATGCACCCGATGTGTGATGGGGACCCTTGTCTTGGTTTATAGATAGCCGTCTTCTCATGGTCACTTGGAGGGGAGAAAGAATGAGTAAGAGCTTCCATAGCTCTTCTTAGAAAGATCCTGATTGCCTTTTAAAGGCTCTTTGTGTGAAGTAAAGACCTCAGAACAAATAATATTGTATTTATGGTTGCAATTCCAACATAGGACTTCTGGGGTGTGTCAAGGGATTTCTGATTTTTAACATCTGCCTCTGGAAGAAAAACTTCCAATGTTTAAGACAAAGTATCATATCCCATCCTTTGCACCCCATTCATGTAGACACCCAGAAACTTTGGAGAATGAGGTGTCC
Source organism: Montemys delectorum (assembly GCA_019843815.1). Classification (NCBI taxonomy): domain Eukaryota; kingdom Metazoa; phylum Chordata; class Mammalia; order Rodentia; family Muridae; genus Montemys; species Montemys delectorum. The sequence goes on from JADRCD010183788.1 coordinate 3,675, forward strand.
TATTTGGCTATCTTTAACTTGATGCCTTCTTATAAAATGAATTTTGCATAGATGACTTAAATAGGAAACAGAAATCTACCGAAAAAACTTCCACTGCTGATACAACAAACGTGCAGGCTGTGACGTCAACATCCATTTTTCCCACAACCCACCCTCCCCAACCCCCACACACTAAAAGCCCAAAGGGAGTTTTCTGTGTAGACGTAGTGAGCAAATATTCTACTAAAAAGCAAGGGCAGGACTGGAGCATGGTCTGTGTCCACCAAAGGCTACGAGTAGTGGGGAGACGTGGAAGACCTATTGCCATCAAGTTGTCTGTTAGATCATATAGGTTTTCAAATTCTCAGCAGAACCAGAATGGAAAGCCATTTTATAACAAACACATAATTCATGGTAATGTGGCTAAGTCCTGCAGGATAAAGGTTTAAGAAGCCTTCCAGAAGAACATGTTTGTGTTACTCTGGATGCTTAGTGTCCAGGTAAAGCTGCATGTTAAGAAAAATAATTCCCAACCATTTGCAAATTGTGACTCTCTTCTTCCTTCTCACATTAGTCTTGTTCAAAATGCTTGATTTGAAGAAAATACACCTATTGCTTAGGTTTGACATGTTCTTTGCACACATTTATTGTTCTTCTAATCCAATGAAAATATTCTTAAGATTGCTATAGTGCATATACTTATCACCAAATAAAGTTTAAGTTTAGCATTTTCCACACTTTTAAGGAGAATTCGCTGGAGTGTGATGTAAAGAAATAACAGGAAATCACATCAAGAGGTCAAACAGTTTTCAGTTTTTATGATAGAAAAGATAAAGGGATAGAGCTAGTGAGATGGCTCAGCAGGTAGAAGCAGGGGCTTGTAAAAGCCTAGAGACCTGAGAGTGGTCCCTATAATATATACAAGGGTAGGAGGAAAGAACTCCACAATATTGTTCTCTGGTCTCTGTACATTTGCTGTGTCATGGGCACCTACACATAAATCTCTCTCTCTCTTTTTTCTCCTTCTTCCTTCTCCCCCTTTCTCTCTCTTTCCCCTCTTCCTTACACACATACTCACACACATCCATACTCACACATTCACACATATGTACCACACATACAATAACTAACTAAACCAACAAACAGATAAAAAGGGATTTATTGTAGACCTAGAAAACATTTCCAAATTCTTGACTAAGGTCTAAAAGCAAGAAGGAAAACCAATACAAGATGTTGTGTCTGTCTTGATCAATTTGGGGTCCTATGATACATCCACCTTACAGTAAGCAGCTTAGCCAACACACATGGATACATAATTCTGGAAGACAGAAAAACTTCTGAAGTCAGAGTGTTGATGTGATCTGAGTTCTCTTCTTGTTTACAATCCTCACATGGAGGGAAATAGGATGCAAAAGATGAGGAAACTTCCAGGTCTCTCAGTATGGAGATAGCTGTGTTAGTCACGCTATCCTACCTTCCTGATCTAACTCCTGCTCTGACCCCACTTCTAGATTCCATTACTTGGAAGGTAAGTGTTCAATATATTCTGTAGATTCATGAAATTCACTCGATAGGAAGCTCCATTGACTAATCAGATCCTATATTCATTCAAGTCAGCTAAGGACTGTGATATAATGCTAAACCAAACACATACAGATAGTCCTGATGGCAATTTCTTTCTATGGAAGGAGATCAAAAAGCTATTCATGCCACAGAAGAGAAGCAAGACCATTACTCATTAAATAGAACAAAATTTTATGGGAATGATGTGGAAAAGCTGAACTACAGATTCTCCTCAATTTAGTGGTAATAATAAAGCTGTTGTAAATCAAAAATATACAAAGTCAGCAATGCATGTGTCACACACAGCATAGCAAAACCTCCTAGCTGCTTGGTGCATACATACTGCATAGTAAAGTGTCAGTAGTTGACCCACAGCATGGAAAAGGTGCTATACTTCACAATGCTAACTTGAGACATAAAAATCATACTTCAATTCCATTGAATTTATGCCACTTTTGTATGACCATAAAAATGAGCCATGTAAGTGGACGACTGCATGTAGTTGGGGTTCCAGAGGCATGTTCTTCTTTGGATGCTATTGCCGTGTTCCCCCTATTGGCTCAGTTTGAGACGTTAGTGATGCTCTATTTGCATGAGGACAGACTCCAGGTGTTATGTGTGACTGAGTGCCTACGTTCCTTTCAGTGGGATGTCGTGGTTACACTTTCCAGAGCAGGTACAGAAATGGATAGAGAGTGGCTTGCCTTCTGCTGATCTCAAGTCACTGCGATTCCCAGGGTCTGAACTCACTCAGCCTTACCAGTTCTTCTGTCTGGTAGCCTGGCCCACTTGCCATACATATTAGCTTACATATTTGTATTTATTTTGTGCAAGCATGTATGAATGTATGTGTTGGGGTACAAGCATGCCATGGCATGTGTGGAAGTCAGAGGAACACTTGGTGTAGTTGTTCCTTCCCTTCTACTCTGGGTCCTCAGCTTGAACGCAGGTTGGATTCAGACATAAGGGCAGCTGCCTACACTGGCTGAGCCATCTTGCTGGCACTTATTGACATATTTGATTAAAACATTTTCAGTTGTCTACTCTTTATATACCACTCTGTTGGGTCCATGCATGTGAATGTGGGGTGCCTGTGACCCTCAGAAGCTAGCACAAGATATGAGGTGACTTCCTATCTCACTCTGTGCCTTCCTGCCTAGAGACAAGATCTCTCACTAAACTAGAAGTTACTGTTTAGGCTAAGCTGGTTTGGCCAATGAGCTGCTGGGCTAACTCTCGCTTTGCAGCTCCCCCACCCAGTTCTGAAATTTGAAGCCTGATCCACATGCCTGGCTTTTTAAAAAAAATTTTTTTTTTACTTATTTATTTACTTACTTTTATTTTTATTTTATTTATTATTTATTTTACTTACTTTTTTTATGTGCACTCTGTGCACTTTAACTCAGGCTCACAAACTCACAACACAAGCACTCTTACTCACAGAATCATCCCCAGCTCTCTAATACAGCTATATTTCATTAATCATTTATATTATTGAAAATGAGGACCATTAAAGAAACAATGAGTTTTTAGAGAAGAGTTCAGAAAACAAAACAAAGCAATTTTTGGAAGTAAAAATGAAATAGAAAAATTTCAGATATTTAAATTAATAATAACATGGAAACGATGACATTAAGCAGACTTCTGCTAAGCATGGCCTTCACAGAACACTAAAATATTACAGAGCTGTTTACCTGTTTGTTTTGTGAGAAAATTCTCACTGTGCAGCACTGGTTGGATCTGAACCTATAATGTAAACCTAAATGTATGGCTTCAAACTCATAGAGATCCAGTTGCCTCTGCCTCCCGAATGCTAGGGTTAAAGCTGTGCACCACAATGCAAGACAAGTTTTCTTTTCTTTTCTTTTCTTTTCTTTTCTTTTCTTTTCTTTTCTTTTCTTTTCTTTTCTTTTCTTTTTTTTTTAAAGATTTTCTTATTTATTACATGTAAGAACACTGTCGCTGTCCTCAGACACACCAGAAGAGGGTATCTGATCTCATTACAGAAGGTTGTCAGCCACCCTGTGGTTTCTGGGATTTGAATTCCGGGCCTCCAGGAATAGTCAATGCTCTTAACTGCAGAGGCAACTCTCCAGCCCTCCCTCTGGCACTGCTCCCTCGAGCCTCTCCCGCTCCAGCCTTGCTCCCCTATAGCTGTTTTCAGACACCCAAGAAGAGAGGGGACATCAGGTGGTTGTGAGCCACCATGTGGTTGCTGGGATTTGAATTCAGCAGTCGGTGATCTTAACTGCTGAGCCATCTCTGCAAGACAAGTTCTTATTTAATGAAACTTTAGATGCTGATCATGAATAATACAAACTGACAAGAATATTCTCACAAATTTTTTAATGTATAGGTCAACCAAATAAAATCTTTATAATTATATATATATTTCATGAGGTAATTACTAGTTAAATAAATAGAATAAAAATGGAACAATTTTATATAACTTTTAAAACCCAGCAAAACCAGAAAAATCTTGGACATATTTATTATAAGCTCTAGAAATTTCTTGAAGACTGTCTTGAAACAGGGAAAGAAATTCACCAGAAGTTTGACCTGATAGTGATTTTGGAGTAGAGAAGCATATGCTTTGAGAGTGTGAGAATGTACTAATGAAATGCATTCCAACTCAAATTAATGATTGTCATTTTCCATGAATGGACATGACAACATTCCTTTCTTTTTTTCCTTAATTTTTTTTTTATTATTTAAATGCTTTTTATATGTCAAACATATTAAAAATATTGAGTGTTTTGAGAATCAAATAATACATAAAACATTTGTTCAACTTTTATATTCATATCCTTTCATACCCTAAAAATATCATTAATGAACATTTACTACTATCCATAACTGAGGATCCCTATATCTAATGTTGAATACTAAATTGTTTCAAAACATACAAAATATTCTTTGGAAATAATAAATAATTTCTTTGGAAATTAAGCATAGTAAAAGAGCATGAAATATTAATAAATCATTAACAAATATATTCAAAAGCCCTTTATGATACCACCTGACCTAGTAAGAGAGTATTTAAAGTGCATTATATATCTGTGTACATTGTCTAACTATAAGTTTACTTTAAAAAGATTACCAGTGTTTCTAGGAGAGAAATTATTTTATCAGTAAGTATATTTTAAAAATTTCAAAATAGCAAAAACTCTTTGAAGTTAAACATCAAGAAAATGCTGATTTCAAGCACAGTGAGAAAAGTTATCAATAATATTTCCATGATGTTCATAGAACATGATTTTAATATTTTCAGCTGTTAATATTCAACAAACACAATAATTATTTTAAGATATATTTCATTGTTATGTCTCCCTTTTCATGTCTGATTTTATTAATTTGGATACTGTCTCTGTGCCCTCTGGTTAGTCTGCCTAAGGGTTTATCTATCTTGTTGATTTTCTCAAAGAACCAGCTCCTGGTTTGGTTGATTCTTTGTATAGTTCTTTTTGTTTCTATTTAGTTGATTTCAGCCCGAGTTTGATTATTTCCTGCCATCTTCTCCTCTTGGGTGTATTTGCTTCTTTTTTGTTCTAGAGCTTTCAGGTGTGCTGTCAAGCTGCTAGTGTAAACTCTCTCCAGTTTCTTTGTGGAGGCACTCAGAGCTATGTGTTTTCCTCTTAGCACTGCTTTCATTGTGTCCCATAAGTTTGGATATGATGTGTCTTCATTTTCATTAAATTCTAAAAAAAATCTTTAATTTCTTTATTTGTTTCTTTCTTGACCAAGTTATCATTGAGTAGAGAGTTGTCCAACTTCAATGTGTATGTGCACTTTCCATTGTTTTTGTTGGTATTTAAGCCCAGATCACTCTTGGTGATCTGATAGGATGCATGGGATTATTTTAGTCTTCTTTTATCTGTTGAGGCCTGTTTTGTGGCCAATTATATGGTCAATTTTGGAGAAGGTACCATGAGGTACTGAGAAAAAGGTATATTCTTTTGCTTTAGGATGAAATGTTCTATAAATATCTGTTAGATTCATTTGGTCCATAACTTCTGTTACTTTCATTGTGCCTCTGCTTAGTTTGTGTTTCCATGATCTATATGTCCATTGCTGAGAGTGGGGTGTTGAAATCTCCCACTATTGTTGTGTTGGGTGCAATGTGTGCTTTGAGCTTTAGTAAAGTTTCTTTTATGAATGTGGGTGCCCTTGCATTTGGAATATAGATGTTCAGAATTGAGAGTTCATCTTGGTAGATTTTTTCCCTTTGACCAGTATGAAGTGTCCTTCCTTCTCTTTTTGGTTGAAAGTTGATTTTATTCAATATTAGATTGGCTACTCCAGCGTGTTTCTTGGGGCCATTTGCTTGGAAAATTGTTTTCCAACCTTCTACTCTGAGGTAGTGTCTGTCTTTGTCACTGAGGTGGGTTTCCTTTATGCAGCCAAATGCTGTGTCCTGTTTACATATCTAGTCTGTTAGTCTATGCCTCTTTATTGGGGAATCGAGTCTATTGATGTTAAGAGATATTAAGGAAAAGTGATTGTTACTTCCTGTTATTTTTGTTGTTAGAGGTAGAATTATGTTTGTGTGGCTATCTTCTTTTAGGTTTGTTGAAAGATTACTTTCTTGCTTTTTTCTAGGGTGTAGCTTCCCTCTATTTGTGTTTTCCATCTATCATCCTTTGTAGGGCAAAGATAGTGTGTAAATGGAAAGATATTGTGTAAATTTGGCTTTGTCATGGTATATCTTGTTTTCTTTGTCTATGGAAATTGAGAGTTTTGCTGGGTATAGTAACCTGGACTGGCATTTATGTTCTCTTAGGGTTTGTATGATGTCTGCCCAGGATATTCTAGCTTTTATAGTCTATGGTAAGAAGTCTGGTATAATTCTGATAGGTCTGCCTTTATATGTTACTTGGCCTTTTTTCCCTTACTGCTTTTAATATTTCTTTCTTTGGTACATTTGGTGTTTTGATGATTATGTGACAGGAGGAATTTCTTTTCTGGTCCAGTCTATTTGGAGTTCTTTAAGCTTCTTGTATGTTCATAGGCATCTTTCTCTTTAGGCTAGGGAAGTTTTCTTCTACAATTTTGTTAAAGATATTTACTGGTCCCTTACATTGGGAGTCTTCACTCTCTTCTATACCTATTATCCTTAGGTTGGTCTTCTCATTGCATCCTGGATTTCCTGGATGTTTTGGGTTAGGAGCTTTTTGCTTTTTGCATTTTCTTTGACTGTTGTGTCAATGTTTTCTATGATATCTTCTGCACCAGAGATTCTCTCTTCTATCTCTTGTGTTCTGTTGGTGATGTTTGAATCTATGACTCCTTATCTCTTCCCAGAGTTGTCTCCCTTTGTGATTTCTTTATTGTTTCTATTTCCACTTTTAGATATTGGATGGTTTCGTTCATTTCCTTCGCCTGTTTGATTGAGTTTTCCTGTAATTCTTAAGGGATTTTTGTGTTTCCTCTTTAAGGGCTTCTAGCTGTTTATCTGTATTCTCCTATATTTCTTTAAGATAGTTATTTATGTCCTTCGTAAAGTCCTCTATCACTATCATGAGAAGTGATTTTAGATCCAAATCTTGCTTTTCTGGTGTAATGGTGTATCCAGAACTTGCTATGGTGGGAGAATTGGGTTCTGATGATGCCAAGTAACCTTGGTTTCTGTTGCTTATGTTCTTATGCTTGCCTCCTACCATCTGATTATCTCTAATGCTACCTGCCCTAGCTATATCTGACTGAAGCCTGCCCTTCTTGTGATCCTGGTTGTGTCAGAACTCCTCAGAGTTCAGCTGTCTCTGTAATCCTGTGATTCCGGGATCCTGTGATCCTGAGATCCTGGGAGTCAAGCTGCCTCTGGGACCCTGAGATCCTGCTGTGATCAAGCTCAGGGGATCCTGGAATCCTGTGATCTTCTGATCCTATGATTCTTGGAGTGCCTGGGAGTGGATCTTTCTTTGGGTGTTGTGGGTTTGGCTGTGTAGATCAAACCCAAGGTCTACTCAGGGCCAGAAATAATCTTAAGGTGTATTTTCTAAGTGAAAAATCAACAAACAAACAAACCAACAAAAACAGGATAAAGGTGTGGTGCATAGTAGTCTTTTTTTTTTCTTAAAAAGGCAATTGTGTATCCAGGAATGTTTTTTATCTTAAAACAATTATTGTATACATACTTACATGTCATGGTGCATGTTTATAATACTCAAGGGCAGCTTTTGAGAATCAGTTCTTCTCTTCCAACATGTGGGTCCAGGAGATCAAACTCAGGTAATGATTCATTTGAGGCAGGAACTTTGACTAAAAAGAGAACAGAGGTATCAGAAATAAAAGAAAAATCTGATCTACTTTATACTAAAATACATGTGACATTGTTTTCTTAAGTCTGATAATCTAATCTTTTTAAAAATATTGTACTACATTTGTTTATTTTGTAATGATGTGTTCGTGTGACTATTCATGTAATATGTGCACGTGTTGTTTCTTCCTTCCACTATTTGGGTTCCTGAGCCTGAATTCGGGTCATCAGGCTTGATGGCAAGTGCCTTTATCTGCTGAACAATCTTCTTGCCCTTAATCTAACCTTGACACTTACTCTTTCTTAACCCTTCTGGAAGTGCATATCATCACACACACACACACACACACACACACACACACACACACACGCTAGTCCTATTTACTCCAGGAAGTGTACAGTATGTGCAAAAAAAACCCCAATGGTGTCTCCCCTCTGATTGAGTGAACAACTGTGTGTCTCTAAGCACCTATCAAGGTAACAGTAGAAGTTTAGATAAGCTCAGAGGGAGAAATGCATTTTCTACCATAGTTCTGGTAAACATTATGGGTTTCAGAATTCTCAAGGATACTACCTTTAAAAATCCTGTTTACATGTTTGCCTTCCTATAATCAACTTTTTTTAAATTGACAGTAATATCCTTAGAAAGCCTAGCTGTGTGATGTAATGGTCCTGATTAGAATGTCTTTTGGAGACAACACAGAAAGCCCACTGCATCAACCACCCTAGGCTCACAGGAGTTCATAGAGATTGGACAGAAAATAAGGGAGCCTGCATAGGTCTAACCTAGGTCCTTTGCATCTATGTCATGATTGTATAGCTTCGTGTTCTTGTGGGACTACTGAGAGTGGGAGTGGTTATTTGTGACCACCTTTGGGCACATTCTGTTATTCAAAGAACTTGAGGAATGATAGCAAACATACATTCAAAATTTCATTCAAAGCATTTATAACAATATAAATAAATTATTGGATAAATAAATAAGTACATTAGAGTAAATGTTCCCTGAGGGAGAGTTATAATTATTTATGTATATTCTCCATTCTCAAGGAAGAGAAACACAATGTTCAGTACTTAAATAAGAGCTGTTTATAGTCACTTCCTTCTTGAAGACCACAGTAGGAATGGGAAGAAAAAGATATTTTAGCTACGTGGTTAGACAGGACATGGTCTTGGCATGACGTGATGAGACTGTTTTAATTCTACGATTCACCAAAAAAATCAGCACCACTATTTTGGACCAAATTTAAAGCAAGAATTTATTAAATATTAAATATGAACTTTGGTCAGGACCCTTCCCCTGGAATTTCCCAACTGGAATGGCTCCGAGCCACAAGTTGCAAAGGTTTATGAGGACAATCCAATAGGTCACTGTCTTTTGCCTTGAGGCTTTGTTATTTCCCAAGAACTACAATTCCCAGTACTCCAGGAAATTACTTAGTTCCTGGGCTGGTAGAGCTTATTATAGTTACTTTTGAGTCATTACAAATGCTACTTTACCCTTGCAAGTCTCCAAATCTTTAGTGGCATCATAGTCATGGAAAAACATTAGACAAGTTTTCCCATCCAAATACTGATCAGGCCTGACCCTGCTTAGTTTCTGAGAGAAGACAAGATTGGGCACATTCATGGTGGTATGGCCAGAGACCAGGAAGATTCTAATAGATAGAGGTGAATCTTATAAAATAGTTGACTTAGTATTCTGTAAAATTGCCAAGATCATAAAAAATAAGAAAAAGTCTGAGAGTCACAGTCAAAAAGAGCCTATGGGACGCAAAAAGCTATTGGCAAAAAGTAATGAAAAATACAACTGTGGGCTTTAGTCAATATTTATTTTAACATGCATTTGCTAGTTATAATAAATAGAAGATATTAATTACAGGAAAAATTGGCTAAGGAAGTCAATGGAATTCTATCATGTTGTATAAACCTAAACCTGTCCTAAAATAGTCAATTTTAAAAAAGAATCATAGGGCCACAAATGACTTGAAGGCAGGAACAATGAAAAATTGTAAAAAGAAGATGCATTTGCTGGGAGAAGGGTAGCTGTGGGGGAATATCCGTTCCATTAATTTACTTCTCCCTTACTCGGCTCCTGCAGCTGTATGTAACTTTGATTCTACGGGTAGTGAGTCTGGCCTGAGGCATTCAACAATTTTTTTCTCTGTCTCATCAGAGCTGTGAAATTCTATCTCCTTTGCCATATAGGAGTGTAGATTGAGGGTAAGCACAGACTTAAGCCAGGTTCAAAGTGATTCTAGACTGTTGAAAAATCCCAGTAGTGTGGCCTTGAACTATAAGGTGGGAGATACTGCCTCTGGTTACCTGGAGGGAAGGATTGTCAGGGAGGGTAATCTTGAGAAAGAAAGCTGGGGGTTTCTTGCTTAGAAGAGTCAGTGGCTCTCTCCAGTGAGTGGAAAAGGTTTCTGAAGGATAGAAAGGAAGAATTGACTCCAAACTTATTTTTATGTGAAATATGATTAGATTTATTTTTTTTAGACAGGATCTCCCTAGGGCAAGCCAGCCTTAGACCCATGAGCCTCTTGCTATGACTTCCTGACTGTGGGCCTTATACAGATGACTCATCAAGCCTGGACACATACAAAATATTAACAGAAGATGCTCTATTTCCTGCCACATAATTACTCATCTAAAGATAAACTTGTGAAAAGTAATTTGGTTAATATGCTGAAAATATTTGGAATGAGTGTACAGCATGACGCAGGTCAATATTCTTATTTTATGGATTTCTTCTATGTATGTTATAATTTCTCAATAAAAAGAGTTTTGAAGGACTAAAGCTGATATTGTCTGCCTTGGAGGTTGGATTCAGAAGTAGGGATTGGAACCTACTGCAATAGAAAACTGTTAACGTAGTAGAAAGAACATGACCTTGGAGCCAAAGAAAGGTAAATTTGGCTGGGTTTGGTTCTGCCACTCAGGACTGTGTAACCTCAGACAGCCTATTGTTCCTCTTTGAATATCAGTTTTCTTTTTAAGAGGAAATGATTGCTTTATGTTTTCTGCTGCCATGGCAAGATTCACTAAGGTTTGTGATGAAAAAGAAAAAATGAAGCATTAGATTTAGCTAATGATTCCCACTGGTCAGACAGATAGCAGGCAGTGGAAGAGTAGATGGGAGGAAAGAGGTGGACATGTTGTCAAACTTGTTCTGCATTCTGGAAGCTTAGCTGTCAAAAGGAAGGCAGACAAGGATGGTGTAACAGATTCATTTGTTGGCTTTAATAAATCTGTGGGGAAGTAACAAAATGTGGGGGATTGGGAGAGACAGGGAGGGAAAGAGGTGGGAAGGGAAGGAGAGGAACCGATGTGGGAGGGAGTGGGATTTGCCACCACAGGTGGAGGAATTAGCCTGAAACCAGAAGAAGGTCACTTCCTCTGGAATGAAAGAGAAACTGTTGAGGGGAGTTAAAAATAGATAGAGTGTTGGGTTGGGGTATGCAGGTATGTGCTGAGGAAATTTAGCTGATCACTTCCCTGTGGAGAGAGACACTGCATAAGGGGCCCCAGAGTGGATGTGCTGACCATTCGCTGACCATAGGTTTACAAAGTGCTGAGTGCTTGGGTTCTGCTGAGGCTGAAGGAGCATTTCCTCCATCGCTTCCTTGTTGCAGCTGCAGGGCTAACAGCTGTGGCAGATGGTAGATGGTTTTGAGATTGAGACATTAGCCTTATAAAAGTGAGCTACTCTTTCTCCTCCCGATTGTGTGTGTGTGTGTGTGTGTGTGTGTGTGTGTGTGTGTGTGTGTACAGTAGGGATGGAAGCAGGGGTATGATACATGGTGCCTGGCAAGTGACATGGCCATCCACAGGCTATTCTTTATCTCATGGTCTTTAGCTAGTAGTGTCATGAGCTTTTTTTGCTCCTTCTTTCTCAGGAGAGAAGGTCACAAATTCTCAAAAACAGATTAAAAAAAGAAATGATTTATTTAATTTGAAGTTATTCCACAATGAGAACACAAAATAGATCTTTTATTTGTTTGCTTGGTTTTTGAGACAGAGTTTCTTTGTGTAGTGTAGCCCTGGCAGTCCTGGAACTTGCTCTGTAGACCAGGCTGGCCCAGAACCCCCTGCCTCTGCCTACCAAGTGCTGGAATTAAAGGCATGACCTCCCACTGCCTGGCACGTCTAAACTCCTTAAGCCTGGCTCAGAATAAATCTTTTAAAAGCCACTATTCATATAGGCATTACAAACATATTTCATTAAGTTAATGAAAACATTGTAATGCATTATATGAATTATTTTATTTTTATTTTGTGAAAAGATTCCAAGAGATTAAAAGGAATTCTGAATATTTGACTTATTCAGGCAACCTTTCTAGATTTTGGGTTGTTTTGCTCTGTTTGTTTTTTTGTGCATAGTTCAAGGAGTCTAATTTGTGATGCCATATGACAAGTTTGATAGATAAGAGACTGCAGTATGTATCTTTGGGAGATAATATGAGTATAGATGTACAGCTGAGCTCTCTCTCTCTCTTTCTCTGTTTCTAATGGGATGTATTAAAATCAAACAACTCAGAAATGTGTCTTTCAAGGAACATGGTCTTTAGTATCCTAGGAGAGGTAGGTAAGACACAGTGGCAGCCTGGAGTTGGAGATGGTTAGGACTGCTCTGAAAGGGGCCAGTGTCTTGGATACTCCACCAGTTGCTAATCTTACTATGTCAACGATTGCTTGTTTCAAAAATTTGCCCTTTACAGGAGTACTTGTCTCTTTTGTGAGTCCCCTTTCCAGGATATCTTGGTCAGGTCGGAGTGGAACAGGAAGATGAAATTAAACGTTTTAGAGGAGTGCATTCATAGATCTTTTGGATGAGAGAGTCAGTGTGATGGCACCCAGACTTACTGTAGAAGCAACTATACTGGTGCTCTGAAAATATCAGGATGAGTGTTTGTAGTACAACTGTTCTTAGTGTTCTGAACTGGAAACGCCAAAAAGCCAACTACAGAATGAGTAAGTAAGTATTGATGGTTGATTCTCGCATTGAATAATACGATAGATAGATGGTAATCTAACAACATGTACTTATTATTACAAAATAAATGAAAAAATAAAAATTTTGAAAACTGTTTATTGTGACACCATTTTTATAGTTCTCCCAAATAGGCAGAAAAATTATAAACACAGAGTTCATGGTGGTTACTCCAAGGATGCCAAAGGTGAAGGGCAAGTCAGCAACAGCCTGGATGACAGAAGATACACAGATATAATTTATTACTGTCATTGTTTCAGTTAGATGGTGTGTTCATGGGAGTATGTTAAGACAAATAAGTTGAAGCATATGTTGACAAATGGAGATAATACATCAGAAACCAAGCAGTAAACCTTTAAGCAACATGCAATTATTGTCAGATGTGACCATTACAAGGCCCTGTGGGCAATCCCGACTCTTCTAAAGCTGGTTAGCTAGACCCTTCCTGGGCTGAAGACACAATAACAACCAAAGACTTTCAGGAATTGCTTAGTACCATCCAAAACTTATCAAAATAAAACCCACAAAGCAGTATTTATTGAAGTAATTATGTGAATCATTCTCTGAGCTAGGCATGCAGAAAAAGATTACTTGGATGAAAGAGTATTTCATTTAAATTTCTGCACTTAATTTTTGATAGGTAGCACTTAAATTTTTGATAGGTACTTCCAAATTGCTCTTCATAATAGCTTGTGTTAATATTCAGACCCTTGTTTCTTTCATAGCCTTGCCAACGCTGTGGATTACCAACAGTCTGTTGGCTTAGCCATCCTATTTAATCAACCAAGTTTTTGATGGGATCCATTGCTAAATTGGAGAAAATTTATTTTCATATTCTGTTCAGTTATCAGCGAAAGAGTGATCGGTATGTACCTAAAAACCCTTTGGCAACAAGTGTGCTCTGTGATTGTTTTATTCTGTCCTTACCTAAAACATAAAGGGAGGAAGAGAGAGGGGAGCTATTTCCTCAGCTCTTCCACATACCAGGCAGTGGGGGTAGCATTTCCACAAGTTCTCTCTTCTTGAACTACATTTTCTGGCAGCCTTCTGAAGTAACACAAAGACTTAGGATCGAAGACTGCTCTAGTCATGCAGGTAGATGGTGAGTTCACCTTTGTGATAAGATATGTGCTGAGAAAGGTACACAGTGTGGTAGACTTTGCTTTTAACTCTGTATCAGAGATTTCCCAAGAAATTTTGTCTCAGTCTTCGCTATAATTTCCTTACTTATGAAATGGAGGTAATAATGTTTGGTATCCCTAACTTAAAAGACAAATAAATATAGTGCTGCGTACATGTATGAAAATGCTTTCGCATGTATAAAATGTGGTGTCATGCAGTACTACTTAATTCTAGTGATCCACTTTCTAAAATCTAAGCTGTCACTAAAATAAACTAAAAGTTACGTCTGGCCTGCACTGTGGTGTGTGAAGAGGGCAAGAGATGGGACAAGGAAGGCCTGGTATGAGTCATGGAAATGATTTCACCTCAGTCTCCTCTTCCTTCATTACACTGAAGACAATCGAAACCATCTGCCCTTGAGAGCCAAGACTATTACTTGAGGCTAACAGTTCTAAAGGAGGAGTGGTTTGTTTTGTTTTGGTTTAAGAAGTTTCAGTTTGTGGTCATTAGCTCCAAGTAGGTATAATGGAGCAGAGCTCTTCATTATGTCGGACAACTGAAAAAGACACAAGAAAGGCCAGGGACAAGAAAAACCATTCAATGAATGACCTCAGTGACCTACATCTTCACTTTGACCCCATATTTTATTTTTTACCCCTCCACTTTATGAATCTAGAAAGGAATTAATCTATTAAATACGTAGGGTCCAATCTCTTCCCAAATGCTAAAGGCTGACAGCCAAGTCTCCATACTGAAAGTCTTTCTTGTTGGGAGATTTCACATTAAACACAAAATACTCTTTCAGGATGAAGATGAATCAAATTCTATAATAAATGTGAAACAATTTATTAATCAGTAATGTATCCCACAACCATTAGCTAAGTTTTCATTTCAAATTTGGGTACGCATCCTGCCATTGAGGCTATTAAGTTATATTTCTCAAATTCAACTCACTTCATTAGCTGCAGAGGTGTATATCTGTTCTCCCTTTCTCCCATCTTGGAACTCTTTTGCCAGTCTGTCTCACTGGTGGTCTTTACACTTTCTTTCACCTTCTTACTGCCGCCCAGCCTCCCAGGCATACGGAGTGTTCTGTCCCTGGGTTTTATTTTGTTACCTCTTTAATTATGTTCTTACTCATACAGAATAAAGTAGTATTAGCTATTTCACAACCAATTTGCAGCAATTTGTGGCTAGTATTTTAGACTAGTTAATTTGTTGATTTATTTAAAAAAAAATTGTGTCACTAAATGGTAGTGTTCCTTTGGTGAAGGCATTCCCGCCCCCTCCCCCCTCCTCTCTCCTCCCCCTCCTCCCCACCACAGTGACCTAGAAAAGTAGAATCCAAGAGATGGTGAATATAAACACATCAGGTATATGCTAGACTCAGGGCAGATATACCTAAATGATTAGTATTAATTGCTAACTTGTTTGTTACCTTTTGTTATGATATATACTATAGATACTTTTGTTGAATTTTGATTTAATACAGATGATAAAACTTTGGATACCACAGTAGTTCATCTTAAATTCATATATAATATAATATAATATAATATAATATAATATAATATATCTGTGCCCTAAAAAATGCTTTTAAATTTCTTCCCCATTTTAATAGTGTTCTGTAATGATTTTATGAAAAAAAACCATAAATCTTCAATATCTTGTTATTAAAGTAAATACTGTTGCTAAGTGGCTGTTCCTTTAGGTACAGTTGCAGAAACCATATTCCTAATATTGAGCAGTTGAACTCATAGGAAACCTAAAAGGAAATTAAAACAAATAAGCAAAAACCCCTTAATACAAAACAAACAACTAATTATTTTTTTTCCTGGGACTTAAGATTTGCTTTCCTACAACTATTTTTACTATGTCAGAAATTTGACAATAAAAATTTATCTTCTCCAAGACAGAGCTGCTGCAGGTGAATAGGTAGTGGGTTTTTTTTTGTTTTTTTTTTTTAGGACATTTTTAATAAAAACAATGTCTCTTCTTCTCACTGGGTTATGCGAATGTTTGTGTTAAAAGGCACAGAAGAACTATTTAGCCCCAGCTGCTGTATTTATTTTCAGATGTGGAAACTGGCTCCAAGGAAGTGACAGTTTGCCTAAATTCACACAGATAAGTCACTTGACTGGGGGTTCCTAAATGTAAAGATACATTCGTGTGTGTGTATCTATCTAGGTATAAGACCAAAAGTGCCCTCTATACTGGTTCTTAATGAGTCACAGGGCGCTCCTTCATTCACATGCTGTTTTTCTGAGCAAATGCTTTGGGGCAAGGTGAAATTGTGGAAGCAGGGTCTTTGTCCTCTTGCTGTCTGAATAGAGTTTTATGTAGAATAATGATGTTCAAAGCAACCAGTAAAGGCAGCGTCTCTTTGGAGATTTACTCCATTCCTGGTCTTAGATGGCCTTAGTTTTTTGTTTTTTGTTTTTTAACTCCTAACTTTATAAAAAATGAAATCCTAAAGTATGCGTGTAGGGGCCCTTAGTAAGTTCTCACTGAGTGAGATAGTCCTCCACCTAACCCTGAGAAGGTACCTGACTTGGCTTTTATGTTTATAAGCACACATTATTGCTGGCTTTCCTGGTGACACCTCTACTTAAAAGATTTTCACTGTCTTCAGTTGAAGTCTACTCAAGTCTACTCCCTGTAATTTCTACCCACAAACTCTAGACCTCTTGTCTGGATGCAATGTACTTGTCCACTCCTTTCTTTCCCATGAAGCCCTATCCTTTTCGGGAATCACTACCCTTCATCCATCAGTTTTTCTTCATAAGGCATTATTTTCAGATTTCTGATTGCTACTTTCAGTACTCAATCTTGTGTTAAATTTGCGCCTTTTAGAATGTGAGGCTCAGAACTGATTATCTCTCCAGATAAGGCTGTTCATTATTGGATCTGTAGAGAACCGTGGCTTCTGCTAGTGAAACTGTATTTGTACTGATAGAGACTGAGGGTGTATTTTCTATCTCGGTAGTTGCTTTACGTGCTTGACAAAAATTAACCTTGGAAACAAGTAACCTTCCTGAATATGCAATTAAAATTTCAACCTACATTTATCTGTGCTAGATGTTATATTCTGGTGTCTTTGTGGCACAAATATAGACATTCTTGACCTTGTTCATGATTGAAGTAGGAGAGAGCCAAAAATTCTTACATGTTGAAATTTGGCAGGCCTCCTTAGCAGTAATTATAGAGTCTGTTATCTCCCACAGCTTGCAGGCAGAAAGTGCTGAAAACCACATCCAAGATCGAATTTTATGAGCACCATAGTGCCAAAACAGTGTTACATTCTGAGTCCTAGTGAATTTGCTGGCAAGCTTAGAAAAAGAATAAGACTAAGTTGGATAAAGAGTGAAACTCTAAAATTTGAGCTGGAAACATGTGGATAAAATCCTCTCATCCCTCAGCTCCTTGGGCTTGTGGAGACTAGCCTCTTCTTCCTGTTGGAGAGAATATTCTACCCTTTACCTGAAGGTAAACAGAAAGCACAGTGAAAGTCAATTTGAAGACTCTGAAAGTAAAAGCAAATCTAAGCAATTCCAAATCCTGAACTTTAAAGGATATTGGCATTCCATAGCTCTATCCCATTCACCAATCTATAATCTAGTCTATTCAAAAACCACGCCAGACCTGCAGGATAATAATTCCCCCTCTCCCCCTTTTCAGTTTAAAGGTGGCTAGCTCACCAATGGGCACTATTTCAGAAATCTCCCCCATCTTGTTAAACTTTCATGCAAAGAAACTCAAATCTCGCCCCCCCCCCCACCACCACATGCTACCCTAACTTGTACAAGTTTTACGTGTGTCTCTTGATCTCTTACCTGGCTACACTTTTGTTTACTCCCAGGCATTCCCAGGACTCCATAGCCTCAGGTCACTGACCCCTTCCTTCAAATCTTCATTTTGTTTGTGCAATTTTTTTTTTTAAATTTGCTAGCCTAGGCTGGAGAGATGACTCAGTGGTTAAGAGCATTGACTGCTCTTCCAGAGAACTTGAGATCAATTTCCAGCAATCACATAGTGGCTCACAACCATCTACAATGGGATTTGATACCCTCTTCTGGTGTCTCTGAAGGCAGCTACAGTATACTCATAAATAAAAATAAATAAATCTTTAAAAGAAAAATTAGCCAACCATGAAAGACTGGGAGGCAAGATCCCAGCCAATGGGGAAAAGCTGTCGAGTATCATTGCCTTTAGGTTAAAAACCCTGGGGGTCTCCTTCTCTGTGCTAGCATGGTTTGGGTCACGGTACATCCCTTTTGAAAAAAAAGAGAAAGCTTCTTTGGTTACTTTTGCTTTTTGTTGTTGTTGTTGTTGTTATGTTTCTTTTGTGAAAGAGAATCTTCTTTTCTTTTTTTAATTAAAAGTTAATTTATATTTATTAATTCTTTGAGAATTTTTGTACAGTAATTGATATATTTGGATCATATTCACCCCAACTCTTTCTATACCCACCTTTATGTTGTTTTTTGGGGGGAGGGGTGTTGTTTTTTTATTTTATAAATTAATTTATTTTTTACACTCCATATTTCATTCTCCACCCCCTAACTCCTCAACCACCCTCTGACTGCTCTGAGGACATCCTGAATTTTGCAGGTAAATGGATGGAACTAGAAAATATCATCCTGAGTGAGGTAACACGGACCCAAAAGGATATGCATGGTACGTACTCAGTAATAAGTAAATATTAGTAAAAAAAAGAAAAAAAAAAAGAAAAAAAAGTACAGAATACCCAAGATACAGTCCACAGAACTCACAAAGGTCAACAAACTGAAGTGCCCAAGTGAGGATGCCTCAGTCCCACTTCAGAAGGAGAAGAAAGCAATCACAAGTGGGGAGGGAGAGTGGGACTTCGGAGGAAAAGTAGAGAGGAGGGGCAAGTGGTGGGGAGAGAGGAACCTGATCTGGTATTGGGTGAGGGAAAAGGACTGAAGCCCTGAGGGCCAGCAAAAAGATAGGAAACAGACAAGGTAGGGAGGTAGGAGGTTGGGGGGACCCTCCAGAATGTACCAGAGACCTGGGAGGTAAGAGACTCTCAGGAAGCAAAGGGAGGGACCTTAGATGAAATGCCCAACAGTGGAGAGAAGGAACTTATAGAGTCCACCTCCAGCAGGAAGACAGGGCATCAAGTCAAGGATGGGGTTGTCATCTCACAGTCACATCTCTGAGCCACAATTGCTCCTGTCTGAAAGAATTACAAGAATGGAAATGGAGAGGAGCCTGAGGAAAGAAAATCCAGACACTGGCCTGTAGTGGGATCCAGCTAAAGGGTGGTCCCAAGGCCTGACACTAATCCTGAGGCTATGGAGCACTCACATAAAGGGACCTATCATGACTGCCCTCTGAAAGACCCAACACGCAGCTGAAAGAGTCAGATGCAGACATTTGCACCCAACCAATGGACAGAAGCAGCTGACCCCTGTTGAATTAGGGAAGGCTGAAAGAAGCTGAGGAGAAGGGCAATCCTGTAGGAGGACCAGCAGTCTCAATTGATCTGGACCCCCGAGATCTCTCAAATACCGGACCACCAAACAGACAGCATACATCAGCTAATATGAGGCCCCCAACACACATACAGTAGAGGACTTCTGAGTCTGTGTTCATTCAGGGATGATGCACCTAACCCTCATGAGACTGGAGGCCCCAGGGAGTTTAGAGGGCAGGTAGGGTGGTGTTGGGGTGGTGGCAGCATCCATGTGGAGACAGGGGTTGGGGTGGAGAGGAGGTGTGGGATGTGGAAAATATTCTTTTCTAACATGCAAGACTACCTGCAAGTCCCACCAAGCATCTATGCCATATGTGGATTTTTTTTTTGTATTTTTGTTTTTTTGCATGTTTATGGTATATATATGCCTAGGTGCAATGGACATGTATTCATTTGGAGGCCTAAAGTTGTAGTCAGGAGCCTTTTTAAATCATTCCCTATATCTATATTGATGCATGGTCTCAGTGAGCCTACAGCTCACTGTTTTAGCTAGACTTGCTAGCCAGCCTACTCTGAGGATTCTGTATTCACATGACTGTTCTTCCTGACTTTGTATCCTGACTTTGTATCTGCATCTTGACACCAGTCAATGTGGTTAGGGCTGCCATACTCTGTAATAGGACCACTTCTTGACCAATTGCCTCTGTATCAAGTCTGTATGTCTTTATCATCTTTAACACGAAGAAGGAGGAAAAGAGTATGGAAGAGTCTTGGAAGAGTCAGGGAGATTTATGTGTCAAAAATCATGGGGAATAAACTCTATGAATGTTCCGGTGACTGTCACAATAGTGATATTTTTAAAAACCTGTTAACTTTAGGCATGCACGGTCATATCTGCAAAATAAAGAATACATTCTTGCATTTTAAGTCTCCAGTCACAAGGAGGAAGTGCCATGGGCTGGGTCTTTTAGATTTCTAGCAGCACATTTAGGAATATCTGTCCAACTCACCTACCACATTATATAGAAATTGCAGTCTTTTTTATTGTATATTTTCTTTATTTACATTTCAAATGTTTTCTTCTTTCCAGGTCTCCCCTTCAGAAACCCCCTATCTCATCTACCTTCCCCTGCCTCTATGAGGTTGCTTCCCAACCCACCCACCCCCTCCTGTCTATCCTCCCTGTCATTTCCCTCCACTGGGGCATTGGACACCCTCGGGCCCAAGGGCTCTCCTCCCACTGATGTCCAACAAAGCCATCCTCTGCCACATATTCAGCCAGAGCCATGGGTCCCTCCATGTATATTCTTTGGTTGGTGGTCCAGTCCCCGGGAGCTCCCAAGGGTCTGGCCAGTTTTCACTGTTGTTCCCTCTATGGGGCTGCAAACCCCTGAGCTCCTTCAATCCCTTCTCCAACCACTCCATCGGGGACCCCCGAGCTCAGTCCAATGGATGGCTGACAGCATCTACCTCTGTATTTGTTAGGCACTGGCAGAGCCTCTCAGGAGACAGCCAGATCAGCCTCCTGTCAGCAAGCACTTCCCAGCATCCACAATAGCATCTGGGTTTGGTGGCTGTATATGGGATGGATTCCCAGGTGGGGCAGTCTCTGGATGGCCTTTCCTTCGGTCTCTGCTACACACTTTGTCTTTATATTTCCTCCTGTGAGTATTCTGTTACCCCTTCTAAGAAGCACTGAAGCATCTACATTTTGGTCTTCCTTCTTC
>JADRCD010183789.1:6507-18856 GCA_019843815.1 Montemys delectorum
CTCTCTCTCTCTCTCTCTCTCTCTCTCTCTCTCTCTCTGTATTTAAATATGAGCTACACACAATGTTGGACTTTTACACTCCAGCCTGGCTACCTGCCCCCACATGAAGTCCTTCATTATTGAATTTTGTTTTCATTCCCTCTGAACTTTTTCCCCCTGGGTAGAAATACATGAGCTTGGCCTCAGCTCACTGGAAAATTTTTTAATGTACCACTCCAAACTTAATATGTTGAGTTAAGTAGTGCTGGAATAAAATAAGCATTTTCCATAATTTTACAGCAAATTATGCTTTTCAAGAGAGCAAGGTACTGAGTTCCAGGCTGAAAGAATTTCTTATAGAATTTATGGATCTGAAGAATTTTATTGAGAAAGCACAATAGTTACTAGAATTATAAGGTGTTGAAAGTCCACCTGGTATATATATTTTTATATATTCTGTTTTATCACAATAGTTTTCACATTTTTACTTAATTTGGAAACGAAGGTTAATTTTGCTTACATTTTTATGAACTTAAAATATCCTGTAAGTACACAACATAGTTTGCAGGTTTGTGTTTTGAGGCAGGGTCTCTTGAACTCTGGACCTTTTGCTTCCTCCTTCGAGCTGTGATGGTAGACATGTAAACACACCTGATCTGTATAGATTTTCAGTGTAAGAAGTTTTTTCAACATAAATATTTCACTTTAATTATTTTTAATTATTTATGTGTTTGTACACTTGGGTGCAGTGCCTGCAGGGGCCAGAAGAGGGCAGCAGCTCATCTGAAGTTGGAGTCACAGGTGGTTTTAAACCATCCAGTGTAGGCTGGGAACCAAGTTCAGGTCTCTACAAAACTGCACACTTGCTTTAACTGCTGAACCATCTTCTTTTTAATCCCTGCAAATCCCACTGTAAACCACCTCGAATTGATTTCACCTTCTCTTCTGTATTTACTCTGTATAGGGAGATCAGAAAACAATGTTATATAATTCTTTTAAAATAACAACTGACATCCTGAAGGGGGGGAAGGGGGAGGGGAATTTGATCTGTTTTAAATGCATTCTTTCTATCTGTGGTCTATCTCGGTACTTACCACTTTGGTATGGACATTGAGCATGTACACCAAATATAAACTGCATAGGCTAAAGTTCTCGAGAAGAGTGACTTCTCAGTGTCCTGTGTGTTTAGAGTTGAAGGTTGCTATGAGCCAGCAGAGCCCATGCTTTATATGCACGTGGGTAATTCTGTGAAATAGATCCCAGAAGTGCCAGGACGGACACTCAGGGTCTCCGTTTGCTTTGTGTGTGACTTTGCAGCTTTGATGTTCCTATAAGTTGTGGCTTCCATTTCAGGGCCAAGCCGGTTGATCTAACTGACTGGGCTTTGGTGAGAGAGCAGAGCTGACGACATGCTATCTGAACTTTACCAAATAACTGCATGCAAAGCAAATATTTGCAAAGATTATCACTTTCCCCATCAAATTCCCTTATTACTTTGGAAACAACAACAAAAACTACATTGGCTGTGAGGCAAAATAACATGCAAAATATTAACTTTGAGTTTAGGGGAAATGTGATTTGCCCCTTCCCTCCCCCAAGTTTGTCAGAGAAACAATCCTATAATTGTGTTTGTTCTCACTGTTGGCTGGAATGGGGATGAAGTTGACTTTACTCTCTTCCTGAGGATTTAGTATTTGGGTCCTGCTGGCTTTGCTGTGATTTCGAATAATGACTGGAGTGTTCGTGGGGGCCCCCAGAGTGGAGGTGACAGCTGAACCCTTTCTTTGGCTCCATTTGCCACACCCTCCTGCTTCTCTTCCCTGCAGGCTTGTACTGATTGCCACTGACTCCTAGTTTCCCCTACCTATGGCTAGGATGCAGTGAATTGATTAAGATAAAACACATCTAAGGCAAATAGAATCACTTGGACCAAAAAATAAATGAAGTTGCCCTTGGATTTAGTGGAAGGCATCAGAAGAAGAGAGACATGCAAAGGTCTCTGTCTCTTCCTGAGATGGTGGAAGATGAGGCCAGCAGGGGAACTATTCACAGGGAACACACTGCAGCCGCAGTGGTGTTTACCCAAGACTTGGAGATGTAGACACTATTCAAGTTAATGAGAGGAGACGAAAGAAAGGAAAGGAAGAAGAGGGCAGGGAAGGGGAGGAGGGGGAAGGGGAGGGAAGGAAAGGGAAGGGAGTCAGAGGCCTGCACAGTGGGGTTTACACTGGTGGGGTGAATTGGGAGCTGCAGAAGGGCCAAGTGGCTAGAGATGGGATAACCTGGAAATAACTGAGGGTGACCCATGAAAGGTGTTCTAGGTTGTGACAGCGCCTGTACTGCCCACAAAGCGAGTTGGCTCCCATCCTAAAGACAATCTGAAGTTGACAAATAATTGAAACCAGAGCAGAACATCCAGTCCTGTCTGCAGAGAGGTTGTCCTGGTGGCAGTGGAGACAGAGGTGGGTTGGAGAGATTCCAGGCTGTTGCGAATGGTGCTGCAGTGACCCCAGGTCCCCCAGACAAAAGCTGTGTAGGGTCTAAGTAGGCCACACAAATGATGGAAAGGAGCCATATTCAGACGCAGGAGAGCTGGGACAGAGGGCCTGTGTGAATACAAAGAACAGTTGCCTCTTGTTGCCAGCCACACAGGAGGGCAAAGCATCCTACCACACAAACACACACACCCTGTTGTGCATTCAGTACAGACTCTTGGCTCTCACAGAGGTGTCAGATGCTTTTAAAGACATGAATAGAACAACAAGATAGCAACCAAACAAAACAAGTCTTTGGGCCAGATACAACCTAAGCCGTGTGTCTCTGGAGTATGTTCTTTTGAACGTTAATCTCTCTAAAAGGGAAAAGGAGTTTTGTGGTTAGAAGCAACTGAAACATGTGACAGAGGCGATTTAAAATTTCCTGGGGGAGGGTAGGACATATGTAATTATGCAAGATGATCACTTTCTAGAACAAAGATGGGTGGCTTTCCCACCATAAGGCCCAATGATCGCACAAATCACTTATCATTAAAACAGCATGCTATTACCCAGGATCAGAGGGCTAGAATCAGTGAGGCCGAATGGACAACCCAGCAGCCCACTGGAGCATACGGAAAGTTGCTTTGTGATTTAGGGAACAATAGACCACATAAATGGTACTGGGAAAATTAGGCTCTTAGCTGAGCAGGAAGAAAGTCAAATTCATGTTTGTGAACTGTACATTAAAATATGTTTTCTATATAATGAATGGTTGAAAAAGAGAGGGCGAGGGAGGCAGCAGGCTTGCGGTGGCAGAGAACAGGGAAAGCACACAAGAAAGTTAATGGTACCTAAGTACAAGTCAGGGGAAACAGCCACCCTAGACACCTTTAAAACACAAGCCACTGGTTTGTCTGAGTGAATTGTGTATCCTTCACTTTGCTGAAGTTGTTTATCAGCTGTAGGAATTCTCTGGTGGAACTTTTGGGGTCGCCCATGTAGACTATCATATCATCCACAAATAGTGACACTTCTCCCTTTCCAATTCACAGCCCTTGATCTCCTTTTGTTGTCTAATTGCTCTGGCTAGGACTTCAAGTACAATATTGAATAGATAGGGAGAGAGTGGACAGCCTTGCCTAGTCCCTGATTTCAGTGGGATTGCTTCAAGTTTCTCTCCATTTAGTTTGATGTTGACTATTAGTTTGCTGTACAGTGCTTTTATTATGTTTAGGTATGTGCCATGAATTTCTGATCTCTCCAAGACTTTTAACATGGAGGGGTGTTGGATTTTGTTGAAAGCTTTTTCAGCATCTAATGAGATGATCATGTGCCTTTTTTCTTTGAGTTTGCTTATATCGTGGATTATGTTGATGGATTTTCATCTGTATTGAACCATCCCTGCATCCCTGGGATGAAGCCTATTTAATCATGGTGAATGATGGTTTTGATGTGTTCTTGCATTCGGTTTGTGAGAATTTTATTGAGTACTTTTGCATTGATATTCATAAGCGAAATTGGACTGAAGTTCTTTTTCTTTGTTGTGTCTTTGTGTGGTTTAGGTATCAGAGTAATTGTGGCTTCATGGAATGAATTAAGTAGTTTTCCTTCTGTTTCTATTTTGTGATGCTTCAGTCCCTCTCAGAAAAGGGAAAAAAGTAATCATGGGAGGGAGAGGGAGGGAGGGACCTGGGTAGGAGAGCAGAGGGGAGGGGGAAAGGGGGCAGGATCAGGTATGGGGGAGACAGGAGAGAAGCCCAGAAGGCCAGGAGAATGAATGGAAATACGCAGCATCAGGGGCGGAGGCTTGGGAGAACTTCTAGAAAGTCCCAGAGACCTGGCCTGGGAGAGGCTTCCGGGACTCAGTGGGATGACCTTAGCCAAAGTTGCCCAGCAGTGGGGAGATGGAAACTGAAGAGACCACCTCCAATAGATAGACAGGGCCTCCAGTGGAGGGAAGTGGTCACCGACTGACCTTCAAAATTTTTGACCCAGAATTGTACCAGTCTAAAAGAAATGCAGGGACAAAAAATGGAGCAGAGACTGAAGGAAAGGCCAGTTCAAGTTGGGAACCTTCCCATGGGCAGGCACCAACCCTGACACTACTACTGATGCCATGTTGTGCTTACAGACAGGAGCCTAGCATGGCTGTCCCCTGAGAGGCTCTACCAGCAGCTGCTTGAGAGAGGTGCAGATACTTACACCCAAGCATTGGACTGAGGTCGGGGACCTCTATGGCAGAGTTAGGGGAAAGACTGAAGGAGCTAAAGGGATGACAACACCATAGGAAGACCGACAGTGTCAACTAACTCAGACCCCTGGAAGCTCCCAGAGACTGAGACACCAAAGAGTATACCCAGGCTGCTCTGAGGTCCCTAGCACTTTGTAGCAGAGAACTGCCTTCTCTGGCCCCAGGGGGGTGAGGGTGCACCTAATCCTGTAGAGACTTGATACCCCAGGGAGAGGGAATCCCAGGGGGCCTGATTACCCTCTCAGAGGCAAAGAGGAGAGGGGTGAGGTGAAGAACTCTGGAAGAGGGGTAACATTTGAAATGTGCATAAATAAAATAATTAATTAAAAATTAAAGAACAAGTTAAGTTGTGGCTGGTGGAATGGCGTCTGTAAAGGCACTTTCTGCCATGCTCAGTGCTCCAAGTTCGATCCCTGCTGGAACCCACATTGTCGAAGAGAACTAACTCCTGGTAGTTGCCCTCTGGGCTCCACACAGGCACTGTAGGCCCATATACAAGATAAATCAATGCAATGAGACTCCTAAAACAAGGCTAGTTACTACTTGGAGACACTAACACATGGAGCAAAGATAATCTCACAATTAATGAAAGACAGGCCTCATGCTCACTTTAAAATCAGCCACAGCTTAACATGTGCATGTGTAGGCATCTGTGCAGAGGCCATCAGAGGATTCCATGGCGCTGGCGTTAAACGCGCTTATGAGTGGCTAGGTGTCGGTGTTGGGACTTGAACTCTGTTCCTTTGGGAGGGCAGTGCTCACTCTTAACAACTGAGTCATCTGTCCAACCTCAAGATAAATGGAAATTTAAAGTACAAGATACCCCATCTCCATGTATCTGAGTCAATAAGGGTTTGATGCGATCAAGAGTACAGGAAGCGGAGAGACTGGACCCTTTCCTTGGGCATCAATAGAACCCAAGTGTGGAGGACGTGGTCATGCAGCAAAGCCAAGAGCAGAGAGGTGGCAAAGCTCATTGTCCTTCCCTGGCATGGCCATGGTAAGACCTTTATTCTGTGAAATGCTATACAGACTCAGAGTGTAAAAGAATAGCATACTCCTGCTGCTGTGAAAAACCACTGTGGTGTGAACAAAGCCAATCAACCAACAGCACACAGAGGAGGGGAAGGAGCAATTGTTCAACAGGGAAAAAGACATGACATGATGCAATATGTAAAGTCAGTAAATAAGTGAAAAAAGTCCTGCAAGTTCCATTCTAAAGTAGTAAAGTTTTCAGGCTATGTTTGTGAAGGTGTTCAAGGGGAACTTGACCTCACATGTAACTTAATGTTTTGTAAGCAAACATGAATACATTTATGAATCAATTGCTGTGAGGATTAATATTGACTGTCAACAGGATCTGGCCTCCTTTAAGAGACTTGCCTAATGGTTGATGCGGGAAGATGTAGAGACCTACGTTGAACCCTGTCCGACACAGCGCTCACTGACACAGTTGTGGCACGCTCCATTGCCATGCTAGTGGGGGAGCGAAAGAGATTGGAGAAGGTGACTGTGTCCTGACAGAGGTCCAGCACTCTGGGCTGTGGAAGCGAGTGTCTGTCCCCGCTCCAGTGGATGGGCATCTGTATCCTAGTTCTGGGAGAGCGGGGAGGGGAGGGGGAAGCTCAAGGGGTCCTTGGGCCTCATGGTGGCCAAGGACACAGGTTCTAGCCCTGGGGGTTGCAGGCGATGCTGGACACTGTGGAGGAGCTGAGAACAAATTGGGGGCCCCAGAGCATCTCAGTTCGCTCTGGGGCCTAAGGGAGAGAGAGGGTAGGGAAAGGAAGTGGCCACCCAGTGGTTTGGGCATGAGCCCTGTGAGCAGGCCCGAGGGAGTTCTCAGTCCGGGGTCTCCTGGCTGCAAACGCTGGGCCCACATGACACATCTAGTTGAAAGGAGGCAATGCATGGTCATAAGATGTTTTATATAGAAAGGAGAGAGAAGAGATGGGAAAGTAGAGGCCGGCCGTGGCCACATGGAGAGAGGGGGAAGGGAGGAGGAGAAAGTAAAAATAAGAAAAGTATGAGGCTAAGAGGGAAGAGAGAGGAGAGAGAAGGAAGGGAGGGGGCAAACCCACCCCTTATATGGTGGGCTGGCTATCTGTCTGTGGGGTGGGGCACACCTGGCTGCAGTCAAATGACTGGGGGTGGAGTCCAGCCAGAATGCTGGGAGCTTGGGACATTGTCTACACAATAGATAGCACAGGATAATGGAATTAGAGGACTCGTGGAATCAGCCATCGGTGTCTGGGAGTGTGGATTTTTTTTTAAAGATTTATTTCATTTTATGTGTATGAGTACACTGTAGCTGTACAGATGGCCGTGAGCCATCATGTGTGTGGCTGCTGTTGATCTCAGGACCTCGGCCAGCCCTGCTTGCTCCACCTCTGCTCCCCCCCCCCCCCGGCATAATTTACTGCAGCTGTCTTCAGACGCACCAGAAGAGGGTGCCCAATCTCATTACGGGTGGTTGTGAGCCACCATGTGGTTGCTGTGATCCGAACTCAGAACATTTGTAAGAGCAGTCAGTGCTCTTATCCGCTGAGCCATCTCGCCAGCCCAGGAGTGTGGACTTTTATTGTTCGGTCCCTTGTAGAAACAACTACTGGGTCACTGGAATTAAGCCCCACTCAACCTAGAACACAGACTGCTTTTCACAGTCCCACAGAGCCCGAGTTACACTGTTCTAGGTTGGGGTCCCAAGCTTCATAAAATGCAAAGGTGAGCCTGGTACCAGCATTTTTGCCTCTCTGCTTCCTGCCCCTGCCGCCGTGCTGGGCTCTACAGATCAACAGTGAGAGCTGAAGTAAACCTCTCCTCCCTTTTTTGCTGCCGTTGTCAAGGAGTTTGGTCACAGCAACTGGAAAACTAATTAATATACTTATATAACGCAAAAATACGTGTGCTCAATAATGTAAGAAAAAAGCGTGCCCATTTTCTAAGGTAGAAGCAACCATAGAAGAAGTATGAACACAGGAAGTAGTTGGTTAAAGGAGTCAGGCCCCTGGGGGCAGGGAGCAATGTAGAAGTCCCTGGGAAGAGACTTAGCTTTGGCTATAGGAGGGTTGATCTGTGTGGCCAGAGGCAGGAGGGATAAGTGGGACTCCTGGAGAGTGACTTCCATGCATGAGGGTGGGTGGGGGAGGGGTGGAGAGGAACACAAGAATTTCCCATGCAATGGCTTCTATTTTTCTTTTCTCTGTTTCCTCTTTGTTCCCCATCACCGCTGTGTCTCTTCTCACCGAAGGTGTCAGCAAATTACCCATTGGCTTCTGTGACCATTCACCTCCAACACATGGAATGTGATTCATGTCTTGGGATGCAGGCCCATCCCTCAAAATTATCTTTGTAGAGAGCAGCTTCAAAGTGGCCTTTGCACATGCTTCCTCAGACTCCTCCAGGCTGCCCCGAAAGCACAATCCTTGTGAGAGTGGACTGTTCTAATAGGCTCATTCCTGTTGTTTCCAAGGACCAGGGAAACAGCTAGAAATGGCCAGCGTTGCTTCTGGTGTCTTCCCATCTGTGCTCAAGAGTTGTCCTGTCCCCAGTGCACTCAAAGGGCCCATTGCCAGCCGTCTGCACAGAAAAGCCCATGAAGCCACCCCCCTCAGCATTCTGCACAATTTCTTATTTTGTGGCCCTACAAAGCCCTCTGCTGCTCCCCTTCAACAGCCAGCTAACTGTGAAGTGAGGGCAGAGTGTGACAAGTAGTTCTGCCCCTCCCCCTCCTTCCTAGTGTACGCACCTTCCAGCGGCCGACCTCCCCTTCCATGTAAAATATTATTTAGGCACTCATTCTAGGCGGCAATCCCTTCATGGTCCTTCAGTTCCAGACATGGAATTGGAAAGGGTTTTTAGATGCTGTACGTCAAAGGAGAATGTGGAGAATATCTGCATCCTTTCGCCCTCTTCTCTAAAGCGTCTCGCTTTGCTAGATGCTGTCCTCCACGTCCCCAGCTGTCCCCTAGATCCCTGGCAGTGCTGCCTTTGATATATCATTTACTGGGAAGGCCTAGGGAAGGGTCACCTTTGTCTGTTTCTGTGCCGGTTCACTGTGTCGATGGGAAGGGATGCCTTCCGCCCGCCTGAGTGGGTGACATAGATTATTGTCATCCTCATTGTGGTTAAGTTTGTCCTTGTGCTTACTATCCTAGTTAGTAGTGTTATAAAACGGTCCTTGGCAGGATTTTATTGTGGAACTGATGAACATCAGGTGCTCCAGAAGGCAGGGTGGTAGATCTGCAGCCATTCCCCTCTGTAAGGCACAGAGGACTCTCTCCATGTGAGGCCCTTCAGCAGCAAAGGTTTGCATCTGAGCTGGGAACATTGAAAGGTGTGACCTCCATCACTGATTTAACCTGGGATACCCATTCACATCTCCCTAGGCTGATTATGCCTGCAAATCCTTCAAATGAAGTTGTCAGCTTCATCTTCAAGACATTTACATTGATTTGCCCTGCTAGTATCTCAGGGAGAGAGACTTTGGGATAACTATTTGAGAAAGTAAGAATATATATAAGAGTAAAAGTAACAAATTCACTTTTCGTGTAAAGGATGTGAAATATTACAAAAAATTATGTTTGCATATATATGGAGATCTTTATCAATTTTTATTGATGGCTTCTTAAGACTATATACAGCTTTAGTTTTCTGATATCATCTTGCTTTTTAAAAATTATTACTTTATGGGCCTTTGCTTGAATGTTATCTGCACATCATATATATACTTAATGCCTGTGCTTAAGCATAAAATTCTTAAGCCAGAAGAGGGCGTCAGATCTTCAGTAGAACTGTAGAACTTCAGTTAAAGATGGTTAGAATTCATCACGTGGGTGCTTGGAACAAAACCCAGGTCTTCTGCAAGAGCAACCAGTACTCTCAGCTGCTCCAGCCCCTTTATACCACATTATTAAAGACACTTAGTAAGATTGTATTTACCTGTGGTATGCATACACTAACAGAAAACACCCATGCCAGAGTCCTGTGGTCACTATTCCCATTTCTCCTGTGCCTCCCTTTAGAGTGTGCTTCTAGAGAATTCTTCCTATGACAGCCCACCTCTGCAGACACCTGTCCACACGTCTCCATCCCTGTATTAGTCAGGGTTTTTATTTCTGCACAAATATCATGACCATGAAGCAAGTTGGGGAGGAAAGGGTTTATTTGGCTTACTTCCACATTGCTGTTTATCACCAAGGAAGTCAGGACTGGAACTCAAGCAGGTCTGGAAGCAGGAGCTGATGCAGAGGCCATGGAGTGATGTTCCTTACTGGCTTGCTTTCTCTTGGCTTGCTCAGCCTGCTCTCTTATAGAACCCAAGACTTCCAGCCCAGGGATGGCACCACCTAAAAGGGGCCGGATCCCCCCCCTTGATTACTAATTGAGAAAATGCCCCACAGCTGGATCTCATGGAGGCACTTCCCCAACTGAAGCTCCCTTCTCTGTGATAATTCCGGCCTGTGTCAAGTTGACACACAAAACTAGCCAGGTGGTTTTGCTGTTGTTCAGCTGTACAGCCGCTAGGAAAAGGTCTAGCCCATGCCTTCTTCCTTCTTTCTCTCCTTTTTCCTCATTCTTTTGTGTATTTTCCCAATCGGACATTTCCAATGCAACACTCAGCTCCCAAATACAGCTATCTCAGAGTATACCCATGACGTAACTGAAAGCCACAGTGGATAGCCTGGGCAACCTCTTCAGATGTGTTTCTATGTATTTCTCTATTCCAAAAGGGCCACGTCCCCTATGATTACTACCCATTGGAATGTCGCAGCTCTCAAGGCATTCAGTGGGAGGAGAGTGAACACTCTCATGCTCCAAACACTTCACGTAGTCTCTCTGCGCCCTTTCCCCCCTTGGTATCCAGCCACCCACTAGCCTCCATTTCTCACTCTCTACGTTCTACCAAAATTATCAACAGTCCCCGTAACGTGGACACCAGTGTCCCTTCACTTCTGGGCCCATCTTCCCCACTTGCTAGCCTAACTTCATGGGCCTGTGCTTCTGTGTACATAAATGGCTAGAGAACACAGACGTATCCACATTTGCAAGGAAGCAGGTAAGGTGGACTTCTTTCTCACTCTGCCTTCTCAGGAGAAATCTTTCTCCTTATCTCTAGACTCTTTCGTAAACAAGCCATTTGGGCTTTTGTTGTTGTTGTTGTTGTAGTCTGTGTAAATTAGATGGTTGTGTAAGTGAGTAGACCCATGAGTCCGTGCATTTAAAGACCCTCATCTTGCTAATTGTTTTGTTTGATCTCATGTTGCTAGTTTCTTACACACTTCACCAGCCCACCCTCTGTTAGTTCACAATGTACACATATCAGACTCATCACGATGTGCGGGAGGCTTAAGAAACATGACTGAGATGACTGAGGACTGACACAGCAGATGAAGGCACTTGTAGCCAAGCCTAACCATCTGAGTTCAATCTCCAGGACACACAAGCTGGCAGGAGAGAGCTGACTCCCACAAGCTGTCCCCCAGATCAGTTCCTTTTCTGTTACTTTGATAAAAGACCAAGACCAAGGCAACTTATATAAGGAGTTTCTGGGAACATCACGGTAGGGATGCAGCAAGCTGGCAGATATGGTAGCAAGGGGCAGAAAGCTGAGAGCTCACATCATCAAACACAACCGGGAAGCAGAGATGGGGAAACAGAAGCAGTGCTGGGCTTTTCATCTCCGAGCCTGTCCCCAGTGATAGTCAGCCTCCAGCAAGGCTGACCTACCTAAATTTCCTCTAGACAACACTAACACCAGATGTTTAAATCTGTAAGTCTATGGGAGACACTCTTATTCCAACCACTAAACCTCCCTCCAGATAAATAAATCTAAAGACACGATTGATTTTAATGATGTAACTGAGAGGTTGGGGAGACCTACTTGTCCTGAAATGACCTAAGGTTGGGTCCACAATACCCATGTGAAAGCCAACTACAGTGTGCATGCTTGTAATCCCAGTCTCTGGATGGAGACAAGAGGATTCCCAGAGCTCACTGATCAGTGAACTCTAGGTTCAGTGAGAGACCCTGCTTCAAAGAATAAGGTAGAAAGTAATTGAGGAAGATAGTAAACATAATTCTCTGACCTCCATCTACAGGAATGTACATGAGCAGGTGTACATGCCCACACAGAATGAGAGAGAGAGAGAGACACTTATTGATTTACCAACTTAACTGTTACAATTCTAGAACATTGTTTTAAATTGTTCTTTCATGTAGAAAGCTGGGAATTGGACATGATTAATAGCTTGGCGATCTGAGTTATCTGTTGGGCTAGACCGTAGCAAGTCTCCACAACAAGGACCAGAGGTGGCTGGTAGTTCAAATGACCTCTACACTATCTGTATGTCTGAGACCAGGCCAGAGCCTGTCCTAGCCCTGAAGCCAATAGAGGCAACCTATCTCTTGGAAGAAATGACATGTACCCTGAGATGAGCCTCAATGCAATGACACTTTCTTGTGCACTGGGGATTGTATGACACTGGGAAACTTTTCCAGATTGGACTGTGTGTGCTGGGAATAAATTACCTGGCTGCAGACTCCCCAGAGCCTTGATCCAGGTTGACGATCCATGTCAATCTGAACCCAGTTCTCATTCTCACCTCTCCACAATTTGCTTCCCTGCCGGCCATGACCACTACCC
>JADRCD010183790.1:0-40394 GCA_019843815.1 Montemys delectorum
TTTTTTTTTCATATTTGATGTTACAGTCACTTCTACATGTAATTTCTACATGTAATTTCTACATGTAATTTACATGTAGACTATAATAATAAACTTTTTCCTTGAGTGATAATCTCATACTTTTTGCTCTGAACGTGATATCAAACACACATTTCCACAATAAAAATATATTGCAATTACAAACATTTCTTTTTTTATTATAAACATTTCTACAGAGGTATGAAAATGACTAAATTTTTTTAAATGTAACTTTTTGTAGATATGCAATGAGATGCGAGGAAATGATTAACTTAAGACTCATGAATGGCAACAATAGCCAGAATTTGATTACCTTCATTTCCAGAAACAAAAACAGTGACCTCTCTAGTTTGCCCTCTTGCCAATGGAGGTTTCCCAGATCAGCTCTTGCATGTAAATATGACTTCTCTTGGGATGACATCATAACTGAGCTGCTGAACTCTCAACTCACCAAAGTCCTCAGCAGGTTCCAATCCAGCTTGGTGACCTTGCCCAAGGGGCCACTAGTGCTCCTCTTGGCTGTCTTAACACACCTCATATATTAGCCATTCTCAGTGCAAAACAGCAGCATAGAGAACTTGGCCCAGCTCTCCTGTGTGTCATTGTCTGGGGGCAGCAATAAAGAATTAGGCCAGCTGCATCCCTGAGAAGAGTCTGTGACCTGAAACATCTGCATTTCAAGGACAGCCCTGGATGGATAATAAATCGAGATGTCTCTGCCTTGGATTGGAAAAGAAGTCCCATGACTAATCTTTCCTCTAAGAGAGTTAGTGTTAGAGTTTAGGAGGGGGAAAGGCATCTTCATTTTCTGCCTCTGCACTTTAGGCAGCTTTGTTTTCTGCCTCTACACTTTAGCCTACCTGCAGATGTAAATTGTTGGGAAAGAACAGCTTGAAGGAAGACCATGGATGTTTATCCTCAATTTCTCTTGTTTTATCAAAAGAAAAAGTTAGTATTCAAATGTGTATAGCAGAATAAACCCTGTGCAGAAAGAAAAAATAATGCCACACAGTGGTAGACCTATGCCTTCTAAATACCATTTAAAAAAAATTGGAAGGCTCTGGCTTTCCAGGTAGGAGCTGTCTCTCTGTTTGCTATAAACAAAGTCTCCAGTTCTCTGGAGGCTAATGGGGCAGTTGATTGGTGTTTACTCCTCCCAGTAGGATCTGGTTTCTGATAATCTAGGACCCCTGTGTACTTGGAAGTGCAGGCTGGTGGTGAAGTGGTGGAGCCCACTTAAGAGCACAGGGGAGGGCTTTGTAAACTCTTTGTGGCCAGGTTGAGCTGGAAGACTTTGTTTATTTAGAATTCCTTCCAGATCCCCTAAGATCCTAGCGAGAGCTGCAGAAGTCAAATTCCCCAATGCCCTGTGTATCTTCTTTGGAGTATCTGGTTAGCAAAACCTAAAGAAGAAATTGACAACATTGTTTTGAGGAGCCATTTTTGGTCATTTTGTCTGATATTTAACATTTCCTCTTACATGACTATGTCTTTCTAGAATGTGCGTAGAACATGAACATAAGCTACTGAAATCTGAACATCAGATAAGACTGTTAGCATTTCCTCTAATAGATGATAATTAAATTTGGGGGTGGGAATCCAAAGGCCACCCTTGTTTCCACTACAAATTAATTTTCTTTGCTTTCACAGATTTTTTTTTTAAGTTTTAGTAAGAGCAGATCCCAAGATGAAAAATTGTCAAGTACCACTACCATTGAGCTGTGTTACACCATGGTGGAGCCCTGGACATAGTTCAACTTCTGGATGCTTAATGCCATCATAATTCTGACCCTCTGTGGTCTTGCAACCAAATGGTCATATGATTTCTATCCTTAAAACAAGGAGATAGTGTTCACAACAATGGCTGTGTATAGACTCAGTAGTTTTATACATACACATCATGGTGACTGATGGTACACAGTGGCTACTTCATCTTGTCACAACGTTTTCTTTTCTTCATCCAACTGAATTACCATGATTTTCTTTCTTCACTGCCCCTTCCCCAACAAAAGACTGAGATTCTTTTCTATTTTTTTGATAAGTTATAATTTCCATAAGCTTTGATGCATAAGCTGTGGCGTCCCAGAAAAAAAGAGGCTTCATATTCTTGACCATTTAGCATTGTACTCTTCTCATTCATTATCAGCAGTCTTAAGGAAATCTACAGTACTAGTTCCCTTCCAGAATCTCTGTTTGAAAAATACCACTGCTTAACAGCTGATATGTAGGGCTAGAGAGATGGCTCAGCAGCTAAGAACTCTTACATTTCTTGCAGAGGACTGAGTTCAGTTCCCAGCACCTTTGTCAAGTGGCTCACAACTGCCTGAAACTCCATTTCCAGAGGATCTGAAGACTTCTTTCTGGACTTCACAGGCACCTGTACCCAATCCACATGACACACACACACACACACACACACACACACACACACACACACAACTGAATAATAAAAATGGAATCTTAGAAAGCTAGATGGTATCAGAGCAGCAAAAGAAGGAAGCATTTCTCATTCTATTTCAAATTATTCATTCTGAAATGGTGTTTTATGAGTTTTGTTCATGGTCTCAATATTCTCTTCACTCAGTATTTGCTTTTAAAATAGGAGTGCACAGACAAGCCAAAAAAAAAAAAAAAAAAAAAAAAAAAAAAAAAAAAAAAAAAAAAAAGAAAAAAAAAGAAAGAAAAAGAAAACAATGGAATTGGTTTTATTTTCCATCTGAATTAGGTAACACTTCATTTGATAAAATAGTAGAATTCAAAAGAATATTTTCAAATACTCATGTGCTTAGAATTCTGTTGTGGTTACATTGTATGCACATGTGCCACTACTATAATTTACTCTATAAAATATATAGACATACCTCAGTAAAAAAAAAAATCCCAGTTTTTAAATAGTATAATAAAAGTAAGTCATTTTTAATCTGTCAAAAAGTATATACTAAGTTCTTACTGTTTCTACAGTGCACCTATACTTTGAAATATATTACAACAGATCACTTGTCGGTTTTCACAGACATTATCACCTGCACACAGCAGCACTCATGGGAAGCTCTTGCCCAGGTCAGACAAGCATGTGTGCTGGGTCACACAGTTGAGCTGTAAAGCCTAATGAAAATTAAAATATGAGCCCTAGACAAAGTCATTGTTTGAGAGAACTGGAGTTTGGAATGAACCTTAAAGAACATTGTGTATCTGGATGGAGAATAGGGGTGGAGGCAAAGCTCAGACTACAGGGGGTGAGAAGCCAGTGTTGGGGACTGCCTGAGGAAGACAGCTAGCTTTGAGGACATTAAAGACTGCATTTGGTTAGAAGGCTTGACTCTCACAACAATTTTGATTGTGTGTGTTAGGTAAGAGGAAGCCATTGGTGATTTAGGGGAAAGAAATGAAATTCTTGAATGAGTGGCAAGTAAATTGGAAAGCACATACACAGTGAGCAACAAAGATCAAGAAAGAGTTAAATACGATTACCTTTCTGCTTAAATATGTTTGAATTAGTGTCAAACATCCTTGTAATTTGATATGGTATACCATTCTAAACTTCATGTAGTAGGTTTAAAAAACAAACAAACCTCTTAAAAGTTTCTCCAATAATATAAAATTACATGAATACTTCAAAAGGTTTATATATGTTAAAAATAATGATAAAATCTGTTAAAATATTTTGTGGTAATATTGACTATATATGAATATATATGCATATATATATGCATATATATATATATAAAGTCCCACTGTAATTGGAAACCTTTACCATTAACTCTATATCATTTAACTTTTCAGCTGCTTCTATATGCATATATTTGATATTACAAAAGTAGCATTTTCTATTCTTTTCTAGTCTCATTTATAAACATAAAATATAATGAATTCTTTCAATAACAAGTAGCCTTCTAAAATAAAAATTTTAAAGGTTTCATTATACCATATAGGAAGAATAGACTGCTGATGTTCTCCTATTGGACATTAGGTGACACCTAGGCTTTTATATGGCAAAAAACTGATTATGTTTAACCTTCATGGCTAGAGCTATAAAGTAATTGGTTATATTATGATAGAGAAAGTTTATTTTCGATATTTTGGTCTGAAGTACAGATGATTTATGATATTTTAAAAACAAGTTACTAGTTACTGCTGTGTAAAACTTATAATGCAAAATATTATGTAAAGTGAGCAATTATGTAAGCTGAGGATCTTCCTATAGTATAAGATAGGATGTCTAACATACAACATACCCAAGGTATACGCTCTCAAAAAAAAGACTGAGTTAGTAGTGTTACATGATACCAGAGAGTGGGTATAAAATATAGGCCAGAGGTTCTTATATACACATATACAAACATATATATGTATAAGTATATACATGTATGTATGTATGTGTATGTATATGTATATGATGTATATAGTTATGTATATGTATATGAAGTCTATATATATGTATTATAAGTTTTACACAGCAGTAACTATTAACTTGCTTTTAAAATACCATAAATCATCTGTACTTCAGCCCAAAATATGACATATTCACATATGTATACACATATATATGTATATGTGTGTATATATATATATATATATATATAATTTAAAAGCTCTAGGAAGAATAATGAAGATTTATGTACTGAAATTAAAAGAAGAATATTTGTATCTAGGAAAGCAACTCTCCAGATCACCGGGAGACCATGGGGGTGATTGTAGGATGATGGAGCGATAACAGTCCATGGGAGTGAGAGGCAGAAAGGAATTAATCTAAGCTCACTGTAGTTATTCACACACCATCAAGCAGCCTCACTAATGTCATGGCCTACCACCTCACTTCTCAACGCTGTTCATCATAGCTACTCACACCACTGTTCATCATAGCTACTCACACTGCTGTTCCTCATAGCTACTCACACCACTTGCAGGTGGAAACTCTGAGATATGCATTTTCCTTTCTTTCTAAAGCCACCACATACACAAATGTATATGTATGTAACAATAATAGGAGAAAGAGGTCCAGTCCAAGTACAGCAAGAAAACTGAGGACTTCTGGACGGCCATGTTTTTCTTTGAAACTTAAAAATCAGACAGTGGGGCAGGATGAACATCCCCTCTGAAAGATTCTCAAAATTTCACAGATCATAGAGGAATCTCAATGATGAGGGGGAAAACAGTGCAGGAAAGGACTGAAGAACAAATTCTTAGTGAAGTTCTCAGAGAATCCACTTTGTATGATTTACCTGTCCTTGTCTATAACGTTCATGCTATTTTAATAAAAATATTAAAATCTACATACCAGGTACTCACATCATTTTTTCTGGTATCTAAACAGCTATTGTAAACAAAATAAGTTCAAAAATATTTTCTTTTTGAAATTCATCTCAAATGGTGTTTTTTTCACCAAGGAATACAAATTGCCCTCTTCCTGCCAAGTTTATCGTGTATTTGTATTATAAAAATAAAGTTAACTTTTACTGGTATTTGTTGTATTTCAGGCAGGCACAAGGCATTTTATGGGGCATTATCTCATTTCCTCTTCATGTCACGGAACTTTTCCTTCAAGAATGCTTTAGCATTGTGGCTATTTCTATGGAAAACAGAATCTAAAACCACTCATTTCATGAGTAGTCTTGA
Organism: Montemys delectorum; assembly: GCA_019843815.1. NCBI lineage: Eukaryota > Metazoa > Chordata > Mammalia > Rodentia > Muridae > Montemys > Montemys delectorum. The sequence continues at coordinate 5,635 of JADRCD010183790.1, forward strand.
AATGTTATTGTGAGGTAAGCAGTCTTTGGACTGTTTAACCTGTCTAGAACTAGATCCAAAGGCTATGCTCACTCATTTCTACCAAAAAGCATTTAAACACTTTACTATAGGTTTATGTTATTGCTTTTAAGCATAATTGCCTGCCTATGATTTTCATAACTGACAATGAATATGTTTGAAATGAATGACTCATTCACAAATACATGTAGGTAACACTGTACAAACTGTATAATGCATTTGGCTTTTAGAGACAAGGTTTTAGCAAGACCAAAATAAATGCCTACCAGTTTTGACTAGTGGAGTGATCAACTGCCCCATTTCAGCCAAGTTCCTTTCCCATGGAAGTTTTTTTTCTCCCCTGCAGAAAATTTGGCTGTAAAAGATGTGCGTGCAAATGTCCACAGGTGCTGAGCCTATAATGTGATGTCAAGCAGGCAAATGAAAAGCACAGGGGCTTAGTAAGCCATGATGCATCTGCAAATAATCACCCATGGTAACTGACATTGGGCCAGCACATTTTCGTTTTCGTCTCTGAAGTCTCATGTATATGCTGCTGTTAACTTGTACCAGAGTCAGGTTCTAAACTATACCTACAGTTTCTGAAAGTGCAGACAAGAGTAAAGCCATTTATAGTATATATATATTTTTTTTACCCAGAGAAGCTTCTCCAAAGGATAAAGATATAAGCCATAGCATAATATTTTCATATATGTTGTAAGGCTCATGTACAGAAAGGATTGAATAGAATGTTTGTGTCCTCTCCAAATGTCTTTATGACACTATTCATTTTAGATTCTACTCTCCATGGCCAACTTTTAAAATTTAGCAGCAATAGAAAAACAAAGTTTGACTTAAAACAGTCAAATTGGATTTAAGACCTGTGTAATAGGAGGGAGTTCATATCTAATACTGTAAACCTAGTCAACTACCCATGGCTGATTATGTTATGGATCCCAGAGGATCTTACCACTATATCACCTTCTTAAACCAGTATAATTCCCAACTGCATTCTACATACCTAGCCTTATACCTCCAGATAAGGGTAGCTCTCATTCTTTATCAAAGATGATTTTATTTCAGGTCATAACAAAGAAACCATGAACCAATCAACATGCAGAGTGCAGCTGGTTGTAGGTTGCATATCTCTAGCTGATACATCTACATTAGGATCTTTATACTCCAAGGCGTGGAAACATCATGGAAAATAGCATGGCCACCTGAACAAGAACTGCGTAATGATAGCTGTCTTGGAGTTTCCACTGTGGTGATAAGACACCATAACAAAATGCTATTCAGAGAAGAACAGGCTTACTTTGTGTTAGAACCCTCAGCTACACTCCATCATTGAAGAAAGACATGGAAGAAACCCAAGGCAGAAATCTGAAAGCAGAACCGGAAGCAAACTACAAACCACAGAAAAATGTTGCTTGGCTTGCCTCTCATGGCTTATTCAGTTCGGTTTCTTATATATCCCAGGGTCACCTCACCAGGCATGGCATTACCCACAGAGGGATTGACACTTCCACACCAATCATCTATCAAGAAAATGTTCCTCAGGTTTGCCTAGAGTCCAGTCTTATGGAGGGCAGCATTTTCTCCATTGAGGTTCCCTCTTTTTGGATTAACGTAGCTTGTGTCAAGTTAGAGAGAGAGAGAGAGAGAGAGAGAGAGAGAGAGAGAGAGAGAGAGACAGAGAGAGACAGAGAGAGACAGAGAGAGACAGAGAGAGAGGAGGGAGAAGGAGGAGGAGGAGGAGGAGGAGGAGGAGGAGGAGGAGGAGGAGGAGGAAAAGGGAGAGGAGGAGAAAAAACCTAACTAGGGCAGCAATACTCAGCAGGGAACTGGGCTGCCTCACAGTACCTCACTCTGGATGAAGATCTACTGCGTTAATAATTGCTAAAAGAGGGAGAATCAGTTTTCCCCAGGGAAGAGACTCCTGATAGGTGATCCAATCCCAAATAGACCCAGCAGAGCATGATTATACATATATACATGCATATACAAATGTATATGTATGTAACAATAATAGGAGAAAGAGGTTATGAAGTTAAGAGGCAGTGAGGAGAATAGGGGAGATGATACGGGATTGAATAAGTGTGTGTGGGGTTGAAATGGTTTGAATATAGTACTCAATTAGGAAATTGTAAAACAAAATACAGAATATAAAAATAAAATATAGTGAAAAAATAAACACCTATCCTTCATTTAATCAGCCATTGAAAGCCAGATTATTTATTTCTTTGAGTTCTTTGGCCATGCCCAACATAAGCCTAATCTAATTTAGACAGATTCTCTGTGATGTGTATAAATAAAGAGGTCAACCTTGGTGGTTTTCCTTAGGCATCATCCTCCTTGTGTTTTGAGATAGCATCTCTCAGTGTTCTGGGGCTCACCAAGTAGGCTAGACCTGAGGACCAGTCATCCCCAGAAATCTGCTTGTTCTTGGCTCACCAAAATCATCACTACAAGTGCATGCCGTCATGTCTAGCATGCAAAAAATTGTTTCTAAAACATATTTTATAGAGAACAAACTCAGATCTTTGTTTTAAAGGCAAGTACATAACCAAGTCCACTGTAATGCATGTGTTTTAAAGTTTTAATTTAATATTTCAGTTCATGTTAATACAGGATGGGAGAGCTATAAAACCTGATAGCATAGTGGACTGATCCTACCACCCCACCATGGGAATTGTTACACTCATTTTACATCCAGTTCCTTTGAGTGTTAGTTGTCATCTGCATGTTATCCACATTGCTTTCCTTCTTATTTCACCTCTCCATTTAGTAACACATCTTAACTATTCTTCGTTTCAGTCTTGATGTCTTTACCAACATCTGAAACAGAACCAGAATTTTTCCTCTATAACAAAATCTCCGCATGCCTCCCACTTGCTTTTGAGCTAGAACTGGCTCCACAGGGTGTTTTATACAATAGAAGCTATGGTGCTTTCTGTGTCAAAAAACTCCCCACATTCATTATATAGATACATGAGGAAGTTCCTTTATAGTAAATTCATTTTCCCACTATAAGACTATCTAAGTCCTTGAATATCAGATTCAGTCCTTGAATGTTCAGATTCATTGGCAACTATCAAGAAAAGCAGATGAAAATTATGCATAGCCTCACAGATACGTAGCCCTAAGATCCATTTTCACATTTATGTTCTTCCCAGAGGGTCAAGGTACACATTTGTGAAGGGGCACTTTTTGAGAGAATTGAATATCTGTGATGAGAATACCCAAGCCCTTCCTTTGCCAATAGGCAATGTTCTCCACAATCCAATTCTGCTCTGTTTTACCAGCCTCTTCTAGGGCCTAATGTATATTGTGATCAAACTGTAATTCCTGGGCCACCTAAGGCACTTTCTCATCTCAGTATGAGATTCTTCTGGGACTCTTGTTTGTGAAATCATTCCTCCTTGCTCAATGTGAAATTTAGTCTTTCTTGAAGGCCCACTTCACAGTTATTGGTTTCTGTGAAGAACTTCTACATTTTGCAGAGAGAAACTCAGCTCCATTTCCTTTGTCCTGCCCTCCAACAACACATCCCCAAAGCTTCTGTTATTGGAGTTATCATGGTAAGCTACCTATTTCCTCTAATATTTTATTCAACTATTTTATTAAGACAATTTAGACGTCCAATTAAATTCAAAGATGAGTATGGTAGCTGGTTCCTCTCTGCAGTGAAACTCAAAAATAAACCTTCAAGCCCCTGAATAATGTCTTCCTTCAAATATGGGTCGATTATTAGGGTTTTGAGGAAAAGATCGTATGTGACTTCTAAGGTGAGGCTATGGGAGACCTATTCTCCATGAAACAATAGAGACTACCGTGCTGTGAGGGAACCTTCAGTTAGTCAGGAATGGTGGGGGGGGGGTGCTAAGTGAGAGGGAAAAAAGAGAAATGAGAGGAAAGAAGGAAGGGGAAGAGAGACAAAGAACAATAGTCTATTCAGCAGACATTTCAGAGAAGTTTCTAGTATTCAACATGCCAGAGATAGTGTCTCAAGTCCCCAGAGTATCTGAGTTCAACTACATCTACTATCACACCATCTGTGTTTTAACTGTCCAGCAATGTGACAACTGTCCTGCGTATCCTGGGAGTCCTGTAAGCCTGGGAGTGGAATGAAGCCTATTGCTTTGAGATCCGTAGAGAGAAGCCTAAAAGGACTGATGGCTTTGGGTTTGTTTTGTTTTTTCTTTTAAAAATTATTTACTATATTCCCATAGACAGTCACCAAACCCAGACACTATTGCAGATGCCAAAGAAGTCCTTGCTGACAGGAGCCTGATATAGCTGTCCCCTAAGAGGCTCTGCCAAAACATGACAAATACAGGAGTGTGTGCTCCTAGCCAACCATAGGACTGAACATGGGGTCCCCAAGAGTTAAAGAAAGGACTGCAGGAGCTAAATGGGTTTGCAACCCCGTAGGAAGAACAACAATATCAACCAACCAGACCTCCAGAGCTCCCAGGGACTAAACTACTAACCAAAGAGTACACATGGAGGGAGCCATGGCTCCAGCCACATATGTAGCAGAGGATGGTCTTGTTGGGCCTCCTCCTCAATGGGAGGAGAGGTCCTTAGTCCTGTAAAGACTTGATGTCCCAATGTAGGGGAATGTCAGGGTGCGGAGGCGGGAGTGAGAGGGTGGGGGAACACCCTCACAGAAGCAGGGGGAGGAGAAATGGGATAAGGTGTTTCTGGAGGGGAAACCAAGAAGGGGGATAACATTTGAAATGTAAATAAATAAAATAGTCAATAAAATTATTTAATTAATTATTTTATTTATTTATATTCCATCCATTGCCCTTACCACAGTTCCTTATTCCATTCCCCTTCCCATTTGCCTATGAGAGGGTGTGCCCCCTTTCCCTGCTCCCCTCATATCCTCCTTCTCTAGGGTCTCAAGTCTATTGAGGATTAGGTACATGCTCTCCCACTGAGGCCAGATCAGGCAGTCCTCTGCTATGTAAGTGCTGGAGGCCTCTGAACAGCCCATGTATGCTTCCTGGTTGGTGGCTCAGTGTCTGGAAGCTCCCAGTGGTCTGGGTTAATTGAGACTGCTGGTCTTCCTATGGAGTCCACCTCCCCTTCAGCTCCTTGAATCCTTCCCCTGACTCCTCCGTAGGGGTCCCAGACTTCCATCCAATGGTTGGGTGTAAGTATCTGCATCTGTCTCAGTCAGCTACTGGTAGGGCCTCTCAGAGGACAATCATCCAAGCCTCCTGTCTGTAAGCACATCATAGCATCCGGCTCAAGTTTGGCCACTCACCGTGTAGCCTTTCTTCCAGTCTCCTCTCAAATTTGTCCCTGCATTTCTTTTAGGCAGGAACAATTCTGGGTCAGAAATTTTGACTGTGGGTTGGTATTCCCATCCCTCCACTTGGGGCCCTGTCTATTTATTGGAAGTGGACTCTTCAAATCTCCTTGCTTCACTGTTAGGCATTTTGGCTAAGGTCACCCCTACTGAGTCTGAGAATTCCTCACATCCCAAGTCTCTGAGGTTTTCTAGAAAGATCCTCCACCCTGCACCCACCGAAGCTGCGTAATTCTATTCATTCTTTTGGCCCTCTGGGCTTTTCTCCTGTCCCCTCTATACCTGATTCTGTTCCCTTTTTCCCTTCCCTCTCTTCTCTCCCAGCCAGGTCCCTTCCTCCTTCTGCCTCCCCTGATTTATTTTGTTTCCCCTTCTAAGTGGGGTTCAAGCATCTTCATTTGGGCCTTCCTTCTTGTTAAACGTCATACTGTCTGTGGATTGTATCTTGGGTATTCTGTACTTTCTGGCTAATATCCACTTGTCAGTGAGTATATACCATGCATGTCCTTTGGGGATAGGTTACCTGACTCAAGATGATATTTTCTAGTTCTATTCATTTGTCCGCAATTCTACTGTGTAAATGAACCACATTTTCTGTATACATTCCTTGGATGAGGGACATCTGGGATGTTTCTAGCTTCTGGCTATTATAAATAAAATTACTATGAATATAGTGGAGCACATGTCTTTGTGGTATGATGGAGCATCTTTGGATATATGCCCAGAGTGGTATAGCTGGGTCTTCAGGTATAACTATTCCCAATTTTCTGAGGAATCAATAGCCAGGTTGATTTCCAGAGTGGTTGTATCAGTTTGCAATCCTACAAGCAATGAAGGAGTATTCTTCTTTCTCCACATCCTTGCTAGCATGTGCTGTCATTTGAGTTTTTGATCTTAGCCATTCTAATTGGTGTGAGGTGGAATCTCAGGGTCATTTATATTTCCATTCCCTTGATGACTAAGGATGTTGAATGTTTCTTTCAGTGCTTCTCAGCCATTCCTCTGTTGAGAATTCTTTGTTTAGCTCTATTTCATACTTTTTAATTGGGTTATTTGGGTTTTTGGAGAGTAACTTCTTGAGTTCTTTATATATTTTAGATATTGACCTTCTATCAGATGTAGGGTTAGATAAGATTTTTTTTCCCTAATCTGTAGGTTGCTGATTTCTCCTGTTGACAGTGTCCTTTGCTTCTGAGTTTCATGAGGTCCCATTTATTAATTGTTGATTTTAGAGCCTGAGCCATTGGTGTTCTGTTCAGGAAATTTCCCCCTGTGCCGATGAGCTCAAGCATTTTCCCCACTTTCTCTTCTGTTTGATTCAGTGTATCTGGTTTTATGTGGAAGTCCTTGATCCACTTGGACTTGAGCTTTGTGCAAGGTGACAAATATAGATTTTTTTTTCATTCTTCTATAGGCATACTGCCAGTTAAACCAGCACCCTTTATTGAAGATGCTTTCTTGTTTCACTGTATTTTTTTTTTTTTTGGCTTCTTTGTCACAGATCAAGTAACTATAGATGTGTGAATTTATTTCTTGGTCTTCAATTGCTAAGAATTCAAAACATTGTTTGTAAGGTTAGCAGACATTCCTATGTAGAACGTGGATGCAAACATTTTCTTTTAAAAGCTAATAAATACTCTAGACTTTATACAGCCAGCAGGTAAGATTTCAGTTTTTCAGTCTTTGTTCTTTTTATATAATGTTCATTTCAGGACACTGAGAACATTCAGAGTGTTATCTACAGAACACTTCAGCACCCTAGAAGGAAGTCCATACACATCAAGCCATCAGTCTACATTCTAGATTCTTTTCAGCTCATGAGACCCACTTAGCTGCTTTCTCATGCTATAGATTTTTCTTTTCTGGATATTGTATGTAAACAGAACTGGGTACTATACACTCTCCATGTTTGTTTTCTGTTCCCACAATAATGCCCATGACCACCATGTGTCATGGTATGTCGGTATAATTTGTTGGGAATCCCTGCTTTTGATTATCAGAAGGAAACTACAGGGAGAAAACAGGGAAAATGATTCATAATATTGGTTTGGGTAAAGATTACTTGGGAAAGACTTAAAAAGCATGGAGAAGAAGAAAAAAATAGATAAGCAATATTAATCTGAAACCGAACTTGCTTCACTGCAAAGGAAACAACCAGAAGAGTGAAGGCGCAATGAATAGAATAAGAAAAAAATACTTTCAAGCCATATATCTAACATGAGGCTAATGTCCAGAATCTATTTTTTAAAACTCAAAAATTAATAGCAAAAAGCACAAGAAATATAACTTTAAAATAGAAAAGACATTTCTCAAAAAAGAAACCATACAAATGCTGAACAAGTTTGAAAAATAGTTCTGATATTAGGAAACAGAAATCAAACACATAATCAAATATAATCTTATTATTCCCAGTGTGTCAAAAACAAATAAAAGCTAACAAATACTAGTGAGAAGGTGAGGAAAAGAAAGAATAAAATATTGGATGGAATAGAAATTATTATGTTACAGAATATATATAATGGGTCTATGATATAACACCCCTTCTACTACATATCTATGAGAGGAGATAGAATTGCTATATTTAGGTCTAGACTGCTTCTTTTATTCCAACACTATTGACAATATCCAAGTTTGGCAATATAGGTACTCAGAGATGACTGTGTGGATAAAAATAAAAAACTGTGGTGTATATACATGACAGACAAGAATTCAGGTGCAAAGAATGATGGAATTTTGTTATTTGTGATAGTGTAGATGATTTTAAAAGAAGTTATATTAAATGAAAATAGCCGACATAGGAAGATAAATACTGAATAGTTTGATCAGTTTGTAGAACCTACAATTGTTCTCATAGAAAAGAGAGTAGAAAAGTAGTTACAAGAGGCTATGGGATAGGAGAGAGATCATTAGGTACAAGTTTCACTAGATAATATAGTAAATCCAATATTTTGCTGCACAGTGAGATGACTATAGCTAGTAATAATATAATTTTATCCTAAAAACATAAAAGAATGGACTTTAATTTTTATCACTACAAAATGATAAACATCCAAAATTATATACGTGCTAAATACTCTGATTTGATCAGAAACTATACAGTAACACACACATGTAATAGTGAAATATCACATTGTGTGCCATAAGTATGTGCAATTATTGTTGATCTATAAAGTAAATATTCAGGAACAACAACAAAACATTCTCTGTGGTAGATACTTTAAATTTGAAGAATCTTAAAAGTATGTTTTCCCATAGTATCTTGATTTTAAGCTCAAAGAAAAGAGGGTCTTTAAAAATTTAATGTTTGGTCATTTATTGGATGGTTTAGACTATAATTTGACATATTGGAAGTCCATCGTGTTTTTAAAGGAATTAGAACAAACTGAATAAAAGGAATGCAAAGATGCTTGGGGGTGTTTCACAAGCAGGAAGCAAACATAAAGCTACTCAGTTTCAAATATGGAATTTTTTTCTTTGACAATGAAGATTGATTGAGAGGTAATAACCAAATGTCCAGAGTGGCACAGAAACACAGTTAAGACTGCCTATAGAGGTGGTTCTTTATTAAGAAAGAAAGCACATTGGCAGAATTTATGGTAGACTTTCTCAAGTGCTAACATGTCCAGAAAGCAGAGAACTAGGTCAGAAGCAAGGACAATGCCCACCTTGAAAGACTTGCTTCCAGCTTGGTCCAGACCCTCATATACAGCCACACCATGGGCCTCAGCACTAGTATGAGCCTACGGGAGACAGTGCAGACTTGAGTCATAACAATGAGTACTCCATTGAAGAATGAAGAACAACACAAAACCTCACAAGGGAATTAGGCATAGAGCTTGAGTCTAACATTGATATTGCAGTGGAAGAATAGGACCTTGCACAGGCTTATTCCAATCTTTCAGTGGACGTTATCCAAAGAATAAATAGAAACACACATCACTGAGTATCTCTGGTAAAAACTGATGGGTCATGTATCATATGTTTTCTATAAAGGGAGGGCACTGACATCATAAAGGAAGGATCATTATTTCGACAGGCGAACACTTCTTCAGATTTGGATTTATATGTGCTAGCAGTACAATGGTGCTGGGGTTTTATAATTAGCAAACATTTACCTTCCTCTCTTGAACAGGGAGAGGTTTGTTCCCCCCAAAGCAATCAGCCTTTATTTAAAGACTCTAAAAATTGGTGCAAAGCCTAGCAGACTCATTTCTCCTAGCAGAACTCATGTCCTGATTTGGATTTTCTGGTGTGGCTAAATCCATCTCTGATTGAGAGGTTCCTTCATGTGTCGTCTGATAGTTGAAAGCATCAGTTCTTTAGTCTGTGTTTGCATGTTGGCATTACTGTAAGGTAAGCAAGAGTAATGCCAGCCCCGTACACAGCAGACTTGAGATGACCTTTGAAATGAGCAGTGGACAGAAATAGATAGAAAATTAGTTTCAGGCTTGCCTCTGATGGCATTTTACCATAGTTATGTATATACACTTGTCTGTCTTGACAAGCTCTGTGAACTACTCAAGAAAAACCCCATTTTAGATAATTTTGTGTCCTAGTATAAACATCATAAGAAACTACTATGTAATCCTGTTAGATTACTTTGTAAATCAGCTAATAGGCTCTCATGTTTAAAAGTGTGAACTCTGTGTCTGGATTCAAATCCCTGACCTATGTAGTTATAAATAACTGTATGTTTTAGGACCAGCTACTTAACATTTCTGGGACCTTTGTTTTTTCTGTTTCTAAGAAGCATTAAGAATTCATTTCCTGGGTTTTGAATGAATTAATATGCAGGAATGACCTAGAAAATAGGATGAGGCTGGAGAGACAGACCAGCAGTTAAGGGCATACACTGTTTTTGCAGAAAACCTGAGTCTTGTTCTCTATATTGGGGAGCTCATAACCAACTTTAAATCCAGATTCAAGAAATCTTTGGGCCTCTTCTGAAACCTATACTCACTTGCACATACACACACATACACATACACACACACACACACACACATACACACACACACACACACACACACAGAGAGAGAGAGAGAGAGAGAGAGAGAGAGAGACAGACAGACAGACAGACAGACAGACAGACAGACAGAGGCAGAGAGAGATGCAGAGAGATACAGAGACAGAGAGAAACAGAGAAAGACAGAGAGACAGAGACAGAGATAAGGCAGAGAGATACAGAGACAGAGAGAAACAGAGAAAGACAGAGAGACAGAGACAGAGATAAGGCAGAGAGACAGAGACAGAAAAACAGAGAGACCTTTTGGTCTCTCTAGGTTGGTGACCTGAGCAAACCTTGGGCACAAGCTCCAAAGCCAGTCCCACAACACCCAGAGGAAGCATCACTCCCAGGTGCTCTAACACACCCAGGATCAGAGGTGAGGAAGATACAACATCTGTCCAAATACTGGGAGTAACTGGGACCAGCAAGACCCAGGCACACAGGAACTCCTCCAGCCTAGTTACTTCTAGTCTGTCTGGGCCAGCCAGTTCCCTGAGAAGACCTTGGATGCAAACTCTGCAGCCAGTCTCAAAACACCCAGAGGAAGCTCCACTCCCAGATGCTTTAACAAGCCCAGGGTCACAGGATCCCAGAATCACAGGATCACAGAAACAGCTTGACTCTGAGGAGTTCTGACACAACTAGGACCACAGGAAGGACAGGCTCCAGTCAGATTTAGCAAGGGCAAGTAGCACTAGAGATAACCAGATAATGTGGGGCAAGCATAAGAATATAAACAACACAAACCAAATTTCCTTGGCATCATCAGAACCCAATACTCCCACCATAGCAATCCTGGACACACCATCACACCAGAAAAGCAAGATTCAGATATAAAATCACTTCTCATGATGATGATACAGGACTTTAAGAAAGACATAAATAGCACCCTCAAAGAAATACAGGAGAACACAGGTAAACAGCTAGAAGCCCTTGAAGAGGAAACACAAAAATCCCTTAAAGAACTACAGGAAAACACAATCATACAGGTGAAGAAAATGAGCAAAACCATCCAGAATCTAAAAATGGAAATAGAAACAATAAAGAAATCAGAAAGAGAGACAACACTGGAGATAGAAAACCTAGGAAAAGCCGGGCAGTGGTGACACACGCCTTTAATCTCAGCACTTGGGAGGCAGAGGCAGGTGGATTTCTGAGTTTGAGGCCAGCCTGGGTTACAGAGTGAGTTCCAGGACAGCCAAGGCTACACAGAGAAACTTTGTCTCAAAAAAAAAAAAAAAAAGAGAGAAAGAAAACCTAGGAAAGAAATAAGGAGTCGTAGATGCAAGCATCACCAACAGAATAAAAGAGATAGAAGAGAGAATCTGAGGGGTAGAAGACTGTTGTATCAAAGTCAAAGAAAATGCAAAAAGTGAAAAGCTCCTGACCCAGAACATCCAGGAAATCCAGACACAATGAGAAGACCAAACCTAAGGATAATAGGTATAGAAGAGAGTGAAGACTCCCAAGGTAATGAGCCAGTAAATATCTTCAACAAAATTATAGAAGAAAACTTCCCAAACTTAAAGAAAGAGATGCCCATGAACATACAAGAAGCCTACAGAACTCCAAATAGACTGGACCAGAAAAGGAATTCCTCTGGTCACATAATAGTCAAAACACCAAATGCACTAAACAAAGAAAGAATTTTAAAAGCAGTAAGGGAAAAAGGTCAAGTAACATATAAAGGCAGGCCTATCAGAATTACACCCGACTTCTCACCAGAGACTATGAAAGCTAGAAGATCCTGGGCAGATGTCATACAGACCCTACAAGAACACAAATGCCAGCCCAGTCTACTATATCCAGCAAAACTCTCAATTACTATAGGTAGAGAAAACTAGATATTCCATGACAAAACCAAATTTACACAATATCTTTCTACAAATCCAGCCCTCCAAAGGATAATAGATGGAAAACATCAACATAAAGATCAAAACTACACCCTAGAAGAAGCAACAAGGTAATCTTTCAACAAGCCCAAACAAACCCAATTCCACCTCTTACAACAATATTAATTTTCATATTAATATCTTAATATGAAAATTAATATTACCAACATATCCTAATCTACTGAAATCCAAAAATGTAAGGTATTAGAAATTTGTTGACTGTCATCCAATGATCTCTCTAATTTGGTAATGGGAGATGTAGGTCGAATATTGTACTATCCTTACACACTTTCAGCTTGTTCTTTCGTGACAGTGTCTTGCTGTCTACAACATAATGGTCTTGAAATCTTGCTTCTGTTATCTTAGCCTCTCTATTAGTAATATTGTTTATTTCATGTTTTTATACTATACTATGGTTTTTCAGAACAGCTTAAATATTTCAAAAGTATTTATATACCCAAAAGAAATGTAGACAATCAAATTGGGAGGTGGCTTGTAAGAGAACTTATAAGTGAGACTGAATGCTTTGCTTAACGTTTGTAACTCTTGTATCAAGTTTGAAGAAGAGGACTTTATAAGTTACTCTTTCTCTGAGATTAATGCTTTTCCAAATTATCACAGCCAATGAATCAGATTCTTAACCTCACCTAATGTCTGTGCCACCCTCCAAGTAGAACCATTGTTCATTGAAACAGTTGGTGAATGACTTTATGAATAGACCATCTTAATACACACACTATTTCTTAAATGAATGCAACCTGTTCTCTGTGGGCTGAGAATAAAGTCACTCACTCAAGTCAAATAGCTTTGACCATAGTAGGAAGTCTGTATCCAAAAATCGTCCCTATAATTTATTCCTTGGTGCAGAGGAACTGTCAACTCTCAGCTTAGCTATGATGGAGGTAAAATCCTTTGGTGATGTGAGGGTCATTGAAGTACAGCCTTATTACAATGAAATCCAATGTCTAAAAATTGTTCTTATTTTGGGCTTGTACCACAGTAAGAGCCAAAATTTTAAGCTCTACTAAATGCAAAACAAACAACAAAACAAAAAGACTTTATATATTTATGTTCATTTAAGAAAATACTAGTAGTGATGTATTATTTTGAAATATTCAGTTTAGAGTTATTTAAAATTTATATTGAGAAAAATGTATTTTCAGTATTCCCCTAGACAAGCATCTACATAAGACTGTTAAATTGATTGTTGTTTTATATCAAACAACTTTTATAATACTCATTTTTATTGTTATAATATTTTATAAAATTTAAGGAATATGAAAAAAAGATATTATAGATATTGAAGAGGGGGACTCTGGGAGGTGTTGGGATACAAAAGGAAAACAAGAATGTGATTTCATTCTATTTACTTAAAATATGTTTTTAAATGTTAACAAATTCAGACAAATTGAAATCATGTAACTTTTATCATCATAATGCTATAAAACTTAAAAAAAGAAAAACAGAGACAGAAAGAAACTGAGAGAGAAAGAGAGAGGAGAGAGGGGAGAGAGAGACACACACAGAGAGAGACAGAGAGAGAGACAGAGAGAAAGAGAGAGATTGAGAGAGAGAATAAGCACTATAAAATGTTACCTGTGATTACTAATGTTAAAATAAACCCAGGCCAACAAGGTGGCTTAACCATTAAAGGCTCCGGCAATCAAGCCTGAAAAACTGAGTTAAATATTTAGAACCCACATGATAGAGGGAGAGAACCAATCCTTCAAGTTTCCCCTTATTTCCACATGGGCCCTATGACACATGTACAACTAATACACATACTATAACTAATTAAATAAATAGCATTTTCAAGTAAGAACTTATCATTAATGTGTAAATACTGCCAACTGTGAAGCAAGCAGAGTAATATTGATCTTCAAATTAAATGATTGCTTATATTTTTCCTAAAATCATGACTTTTGCATTGTCAGACTAAGGTAAATAACTTGCCCAAACTCATATAGGTGGCACACTCAGAATTTGTTACTAGGTTATGTGATTTCAAACATGTACATTCAATGTCTGTACTTCTGTGCTGTACCATATATTTTCTGTACCATATATATGTACATATATATATATATATGTGTGTGTGTGTGTGTGTGTGTGTGTGTGTATGATCATATATTTTCAAAAAATTCAGTTTTACATATAACTTTACACTCAAATTTTTTAGTTAATGTATTTAATTTTTAATCTATTTTATGTAAAAACCAGACTATTATATTTGAAAAGCATTTGAATCCCTGTATACTAAAGGAGAATTTTTGCACTAGTTTAAATGGTTCTGGAATTGAACAAATAAATTTCAAAACTCAATTCTGCCAGTAGGGAAGCTTTCCTATTTGTTTTATTAAATGTGGAGCTTTCTATGTCTTAATTAGGCAAACAATCCTTCTACTAAGTGAGTTTTTTCCAAATCTACATAAAATTAGTATGAATTCCAAGGTAAATTACTTATTTTTTGAAGTATAAAATACATATAAGCGCAGTCTAATGAATGTAATAGTTTTTCTTTGGGGCAATATAAAAAACATAGTTCCTTTAGAAGTCATCACCATGACGATTACCGTCTGTGCTTCAGCTTTGTGAAGAGAGTCTTGCCCGTTGCCAAAGAGCTATTGGCATTTCATTGCTGGTCCATGAGGGAAAGCCAGTTTAGATCAATGAGATGGCATGTGGCAAATCATCTCTACTGCAGAAAAGGCCCTATTTCCAGGAGTAGTCATCCAGTACAGACGAGACTCCACAAGTTTCGTTGTATTTACTTCACCTTTGCCCGCTGTCTAGTTTGGCATGGTCTTTGGCATTGTCCTTGTTCAGTTCACGATTGACAGTCCCATTGGTGCCACTTCGCATGTCTAGCTTCTGACACAAAGAGATACGATTGAACGGCAAACTATTATCCTCTGCCTTTATTTTTTTAATTTAGCTTTTATTAATTTTGCTTGCACGTATTCTTCTGTGTGGCATGGGCATGCCTTTGGAGGGGAGAAGAAATGGAGTTGACTCACGGGACCATTGTGAGCTGTCGTGTGAGTGGTGGGAATTGAACCTGGATCCTCTGGAAGAGAAAGTATATAGCTCGTAATCACTAAGCCCCTGTCTTTTGATTTTGTTTAACATCCTTTCTGTCCCCTCTCCTGCAATGTTCCCTGAGCCTAAGGTATGGGAGGACTTTGTAGGCCTTTCCTGTGAAATTGGGCTTCACCACTTTGCATTTTGATTGACAATGCCTTGTTTGTTTGTTTGTTTGTCTGTCTTATGGTTTCTGTCTGTTTCAAAGAGTTTTGTCAATTAAGGAGTGAAGAATACACTTACCTGTGCATGTGAGGGCAGATATTCATAGAACTCTATATAAAATACTATAGGCAACTGAGTAAAGCCGAGTCCTTCATAGGGAATAGCAAGTCAATTGGCTGTCCCATCTCAAACAGTCAGCCTTGAAATCATCTACACAAGTTACATTACGTGGATTCAATAATTTACATTTAGGAATATAAATGTATATCCAAATGCACATATGTATGCAATAACAATTAATGAATAAAAGAAGCCATGAATTTGAAGGAGAGAAGGAAGAGGTACCTAGGAGAACTAGGAGGCAGGATAGGGAAGGGAAAACTGTAATTAAATTATAATCTCAAAAATAAGCAAAGAATGAACTAAAAAAAGTTTAGGGGAGAGTGAGAACAGGAAGTTGAATGAGTAGATGCTGAGGGAGGACTCGGAGGAGATAGGGACAGGAATGGATTAGATCAAAATGTACTATATGAATCTCTTAAAGAAGAAAACTTTAAAATTCTTTTAAAAAAATAATTAGGGAAATAATTTACATTTGGATAAAATACTTGAAAACGCATTGTGTCTTATGCTGTTTGGACCTGCACTATATTACTATTGGTATTATCTTTCCAGGCATTTGTGTGGTATTATTTAATTGTTCTTTATCAGTCATGTGGGCAGCTAACCATAAATGTATTTCAAAACAAGGAGAATTAATGTCTATGCTTCTTTCTCCATGAATGCCACATTAAAATACCTATGTACTATATGCACATGAACTTCTTTTCATGGCCACAATGATTTAAAGAAAAAGTTCAGACATGTTTAGAATCGGGATTTTTTTTCTTTACTATCTAATGATCAAAATTAAGCATGGCCATGATCTTGGAGTATTGGTTGACAAGTTAAAATTTAATATATTTAAGAGGTGGGACAGACAGACAAAAAAAGAATGGAACCACAAATGTTATAGCGGAAGGCAATTCTGCTAGTCATTTGATAGTGACTGTGGTGTGAGATGCTCTGAACCTGCGCAGTGAAGACGAAGAATCCCTGGATCATTTGCAGGCTTGTTCTCTTTAAAGAAATTGGGAGGATCTTTGGCATTGACTAAAAGGGGAAGAAGTTATTTTTATAATACCAGATAATAGCTTGAAATCCAAGAGTTGCTAGGCAAATGCAGGGAACTAAGCCATCCTACTTTAATGTGAGAACTGGCTCATCTTTAAACCCTTAGCAGAAAAATAACTCTTGGGGGATTCTCTCTCTATTCTATCGTCTTTTGTTTGCCCACTGAATCTCTGTATTATCTTCATATTGTTTTGTGTCTCACATCAATACCCTAGTTCATATTTACCAGCAATTTTCACATGCTTTCTCCAAGGTAAGTCAGGCTGCCAGCAGTGGATGCTCTCCCCCCCACCCCCCGGCCTTTGTGTGAGGACTACACTGGGACCTAGCACTTCTGGGCTATACGGAGTACCAGATCCACTCTGACAGGTTCCTCTGTGAGTGTTGTGTCTCTTGTTTGTTTCTGAGATAATTTTATAACTTTAGAAAGCCACATTTCTACCCTGAAGGATTTAAGGCATCACCTAAGTTGAAACAGTGATAATACAACTCTTTGGTGTTTTGAACACTCTGACTTAGATTATTTTCTATCTCAAGTCATATAAAGTGCATAGGGTCTTAAAGATGGAAAATGTACCATGCGGTAGAAAAACCCATGGGGGCAAGAGCTGTGCTTGTTCATTGCATCTTTCTGTAGTCACTTAAATAGTATCATACACTCTAACTTCTAATATGTCTTGCTTTAAAAGTTCAGTGTGTGTGTGTGTGTGTGTGTGTGTGTGTGTGTGTGTGTGTGTGTTTAGGTGCCCATAGAGGTTAGAAGAATCCCCTGGGGCTGAAGCTGGCAGTTGTGATACACTTGATGTGGGTGCTAGGAACAGAACCCTGGTCTTTTCCCAGAGCATCAAGGGTTCTTAACAGCTAGACATTCTCTTGCTCTCGTTATATTTTCTTGAATAGATCAACAATGAAAGATCTTATTGTATGTCTACCCTTCCATTCATTTTTTTAGAAAGTTTATGATTTATAAATATAGGATTGTACACACTTAATATGGAATATATGCTTATATGATTTTCGCACTTTTATCTGTCATATTGATTTTCTTGCATTCTGGCAAGTAGTTCATGAAAATCAAAGAAATGGCAGCCCCAAACATTGAGAACTGATGTTTCCAAGAACTAAACAGTTTTCCGTGTTCTTTACTCATAGTTTAAAAATTTGTTAATTTCAAATTTAAGTTCAGATTGTTAAGCCTTTCAATTATGAACTTGTGTTTAAAAATATTTATTTTTATAATTATCACCATAATTATTGCAGCGTGTGTGTCTGTGTGATGTCTGTGTGATGTCTGTGTGATGTCTGTGTGAGGGCAGGCACATACATGTGGAGTCAGAGGATAGCTTTCAGGAGTTGGTTTTCCCTTCGCCTTGAACTGGGGATCAGGCTCAGTTCTTCCAGCTTGTGAGGCAAGCACTCTTCCCCACTGAGCCATACTGCTGAATCCTTTAATTTGTTTTTATGGAAGATTTTTATTTAAAAAAACTAGTTGCCTCCTCATTTTCAATGTGTCTGATTGCCAGTATGTTTGAAGTAATTTCCATAAACAGAAAATAAAAAAAATTAAAAGAAAAAGGACAAATGACGTTGTTTGTAAAAAAATATGGGTGGCAGAAATATTTCCCACCATCTTTAGTTGTTAGTTTGTAAGCCATAGAATAGTTTCACAAACTCTAACAGTATTTGGGAAGTTTGCAAGAGGTGTATCTACACATTTATATTTAAGTCTTTCTGATTTATTCATATCTTGGTACATTTAGAGAAAAAATGACTAAAGTTAAAGGGACTGCTAGTATGATCTTGTTTATCACAAAATCTGGGCATCTTCAGCAATCATCAGATTTCTTCCTGACTGAAAACCTCCCTGTTGCTTAGAGAAGGTTCTGTGAGGTTGGGTAGCATCACTATTGTGGTTTTTTTATTTTCATGAACGGTTCAGGGAGTAAGTAGCAAACAGTGTGAGGCCTGCTGGTATGCCCCTATAATCCTAACACCTGGGATGGATGGAAAGTCTGAAGAATTAGGAGTTCAAAGTCATCCTTGATAAAAACAAGTTCCAGGCCAAGCTAGGATACATGAGACTCTGTCTCAAAACAAGGAAAAACAAAACAAAATCCTGAAGAAATTAATGGTGCTATGTTTTCTTTCTATAGTCTGAAAAATATGAATCGTCATGAAGCTGGTTTAATTGTAGGGGAAAGAATATTCTAGAAGCTTTAAAATTTATAAAATTTGATCTTAGCTCATACACTTCTAGTCTACCATTTCATCCTACTGCACATAGACACCAGTGAAATATATGAAAATCAGGGAGCTTCCTGTATATCATCAGAAGGACAGCCCTCTGTCTCTTGCTTAGTCACATAATAATGCTCGTGTATTGACAGTAATCTCAGTGTACATAAGTGATTTTGCATCTGGCCTATCACATTGCTCCCGAGAATGCGCATTTTACATGGTCATGTATTATTTAGTAGTTGTTATTCCATGGAAGGAACTCACCTCTTTCAGACATAAAAAGAGTTCAGAGGAGAGGTCACACCAAAATGGTTTATGCATTAATGATGGTCCTTTACCATCTTCATTTAGATTGTTTGTGAAATATTTAGGGAGAGAGGTGTAATGGACTAACTAGTTAATTAACTGATGGATCTAATGTACTCCCAGCAGTCTTGTTAGTAGGTCAGGTCAGGAGAAAATGACTCATCTTTGTAAGGCAGTGACAAAGTTCTTAGACTCAGGTACAAGTGTTAAGTTGCCTCTAAGGACATGACATGCAAGCTATTGGAGTTACTTTGATTTATATGTTATTCCTCTCTGTTTATGAAGACATGCGACAGTGTGCAGTGTGTGCATGAAGCCTCTTGGTCAGATGGAGACCATGAGCACAATTTGATCCACATAGCACTTTCAGAGTTGAAGTTATAGCAATACATGAGGCGTAACGAAATAGAAAACTTCATTTCCCAGGAATTGCCAGCCAGAGGACAAGATTTTAAGGTGGAAGTTTCTAATTTACCAGGTTTTCCTTTAAAACATTTTGGCTACGTTTGCTTCAGTTTTAAGTTATTGTTAATTTGCATATCTCCTCTTTCCTGTAGTGCCACAAGGGTAAAGAAGACAGGCGTGAGAGAGAACAGTGGGGACAATGAAAAGACATCCAAATTGCACTAAAAGTTCTCAGAGAAAATATTTACAGCAGGTGATAGCTAGTCTAGCAGTCTGTAAGTTACATTACCATAATGGACGTGGGATATGTTTATGTATATGTGTATATGTGTGTGTGTGTGTGTGTGAGTGTGTGTGTGTGTGAGTGTGTGTGTGTGTGTGTGTGTGTGTGTGTGTGTGTGTGTGTGTATGATTTTGATTTGCTCACAGTTGGTTGAAGATAGATGGGCAGTAACAGCTGCCACCAAGTGTCAACAATGAAGCACAATGAAGTGTGGCACCCCTCCCCCCTCAACTGTTTTTCATTCAAATGAGTTATGAGTTCTCACTGTGCAGAATCACTCTTATTTAAAAAAAAAATTAGAAGTTGACTTGTGAGAATTGGGGAATATCCACCTGGCAGGGAAATTTTCATGCTTTGCAAAAAAAAAAGTGAACAAATAGATTACATTAGATCCATCAAAGTCACTAGAAAATGTTAAATCAGAGGGGGAGAAATCAGTGAGAAATAACCCCAAAAGCAATCCAGATGAACCCATTAATGAGGACTAGTGTCGATTTTTCTTGGTTCAAGGACTCTGCTACAATGGGTTAGAACACCAAGCACCATATCAGAAATGCACAGGGGTAACTACAGAGAGCCAGGGCCCCACTCAACCCCCAACATCAAAGCCTCCTCAGAGGAAAAAAGGCTCCGTTACTTGTAGCTTAATCCAACATTACACACTTCTTTCAAACATCAAAAATGCTGCTCAGCCTTGGATGGCAGGGCATTCTCACTACTAATCCAGCCTTAATTATAAAAATTTTATACTCCCTCAGTTCCCTGCCCCTGTATTACCAAGTGCCTGCTGGATGGGAGAGGTATAAAGAAGAGGAGAAAGGAAATTAAGGTCTAGTACACGGAAAAATGGAATATCTCTTTACTTAGTGGTCCTAGTCGGCTAGTATGTTCCAGAAACATTAGTATGTAAAACAAAGTTTCCTAGAGCTACTAACAGAAACTCAAAATGTCCCCATGTTTTACAAAAATATTCCTTCCCTTTATTCCTTCCTATAACTCTGTAACTTCTGATTTCTCTGTGGAATCTTAAGTAGGAGTGAGGCCCCACACCACTTCAGGCTACTTGTCTCAAAAGATAAAGGCTATATATTTCTTTTCAACTAGGTTTTACCCACCAACATTGATTTGTGGTCTTTCTGGGCCCTTGGGTCTAAAAGTGCATGTTGTCGGTGCCTAGGTATTTGAACTTGAGTGGTGTCAGGCTATTGCGTGAAATAAATTGCTCCAAGTGCAAAGTAAATGAACTAGTCAGAGAAATTCTCATGGATATAATAAGTTTATGGCTTCTCACCTTTTTCCTAATGATGACCATAGATTATCCTTTTTCTTCCAATAACACCCCCAAATATTTGCAGACAATTAACATGTCTCTCCTTCAGTGTGTCTCCTCTAGCCCAAACATGTCCATTGCTAAAAGTCTGCCTTATTTCTAAACCTCTTATCAGTTCACTTGCTTGCCTTTGAACCTACTCCAATTTGCCTTTCTTTTCAAACACATGATAACTCCCACAGAACACAGCATTCAGTAGCTTAGATGAACAATTTAAGTCAGTAAAAGTGAGCCTTGTCTTTTTGCATTCTTTGTAGAATTCAGGTTCATTGAAGTTTTTGATCTTTATTGGAAGTAGATTCTTTAACCCTGCTAAATTCATTGCTCGCTCTCTGGCAGCAGAATCCTCAGGAGTACGTAACATTGCTACCCTGTGAACAGCCAACCCTGTCCTATAACTATTTGTATGAGATTGCTAGCATTGCCTCTGTGCATTAAAGTTATTCTTCACCAGCATGTCTCTTCAGCAATAACCATCAGTACATTCTTTTGTGCATCATGAGCATATTTAATAATATTTGGTGACTTGCTGGGTAGTATTTCTGGTTTAGAGCCCATCCGTGGGCCATATGTTGGAAAAGGCAATTACATAAAGTAGATTTCCTTCAAACTTGATGTTAGTCCTTCAACAATTACCTTGGTGGCCAAAAGATCAGAAACAATAGGCTATCCATCTTTTAGTAGCTCCTCCTAATCCGCATAGCTCTGGTTTCCCTATGAATGTCACCCCCTGCTTTTGAAGGGAGGACAGGTGTTAGCTGACAGCTGCACGTCCTTGGCAACCTCCCAGCAATGAAGATTCCCCAAGTACCCTCTTCCCTAGCCGGGTCCCTGAGTCTCACTTCCTACACAGACCTTAGACAGGGCCCAGTTTCGAGGGGAAACATCTACAACTCAAATTATTAATTACTAATAAAATAATCTTTGCTTGGCAATTTATTAGAGGGTAGACTTTCATAGATGCATTCGTCACGGAAAGTTATTTATTTCAAATGTGTTCATTTGCATTATCAAAGGAATGGGAGACTTTCATGAGTAATGCAACCTCAATATATTGTTCATTTTCATAAAAGTTCATTCTATCCCAAGTTACATTGGACTTTGGAACATATGATCCTTCTGTAGTAAAGATAATAATATTGAATATTCTTTTTAGAATTATACTATTATAAGAGAATAAAGAAGTTGGATATTAGGAAAATTAGAAAAAAGTATTTTGTATGATAAATTTTCATATGAATTACATAAATGTTATTTTAAATAGGCTATTCTCTGCCTATATATGTTGGCTTATCAAAACAGTGATCAAATAAACCTTAATTTTTGTTAACTCTTTCAACAACATATTCCTAATAGCTGAAAGGTTTTAAAAGCTCAGCAGAGCTTCATGTACCTAATTTTAATTATGAACTTATTTGAAATCTTAAGTTTATACATAGTCTACTTCATCTTTTTTTCATGTGAAAACCATGCTTAGTATTCAAATGGCAACTAAATTTTATATTGACATTTTTTGCTGAAAGTATGACTCTGGTAAGATTCGTCACATATTTTGACATTATAGAACATAAGATATTCATTTACTTGTTGCTGATTTCTCATGAATCTTACCCTCTAGCACCTAAGTTGTTCTTATGGGTAGGAAGACCCACAGGGTCCAGAATAGTGACTGCTGAACTATTATATATTAAACGGATAACAGACTCATCTGGCTCTCTGTGTTTCTGGAAATAGAAACTCCCAGAAACTGCCGAAGAAGAAGAGAAATCCCCATAAAGAGAGCCATTTTAGAGCACCTCTGGTTACCATTGTTCCTTGCCCAGATGATGATTGAATGCCCAAGCTCCCCACTCTGCATCAGGAACTTCTCGCACAGTCCTAAACATATCACCTGTTTTTCTCATTTTCAAGGACAGAGAGGGAAGGAAGAAGGGTCTAAAGGCAGAGACTGTGTTATTTGTCTTTCTACTCACACCGAGTGAATGCTTTAATGATATGTTAGTATATGTAGCTGCCTAAAACGGTATATGAGAAAAAAAATTACCTTTTCAGTTTGACTCATGATGCAGGTCCAATTATTATTTTTCAAAAAGCCTTTGTGGTCTGAATATTTTCAACCTAATTTCTTTATGAACAGAGACTGAAAGATTAAGTGATTCACATAAACAATATAATAAACAGTAAACACAAAGTTACACTTAAAGGGTGTATGTGTAATAGCCCGGGTATGCAAGAGTGGCAAGGATCCAATACACTTTCCCAAGTTCTTAACTGAAGCATCCATTATTACTAATCATAACTCAAATATTCATGTACATGCACCAAATTCATCAAACTACTATATACACATACACAAACACACACATACACATATAGACATACAGATATACACATATACATAAAAACATACATACACACATACACATATACACACATTCACACACATTCACATATACACATACACACTGACACATATACACACACACATACAAACACACACATACATGCACAATCACACATATACACAAATACACATACTCACATGCATATATACACTCATACCTGTATATATACATACACACATACACACACAGATACACAAACATACACACATATATCCATATATCCACATACATACACATATATCCATATACACACATGCATGCATACATATGCAAATACACATACAAACACACACATGCATACATACACATTCACACATACAAACACGTACACACATATACATATACACACTTATACACATACATATACATACATATACACACACATAAACACACTCACACAGGTATACACATACACATACACACATACACACATGCACATGTATACATATACACTCACACACATATACACATATACACACATACACACAATATACAAATATGCACACATAGACTCATGCACACATACACATATATACATATACACATTCACACACTACACATGTACACATACACACAAACACATATGCACATACATACAAACACATATACAAACATACAATACACACATATACACATATATATACATTTGTACAATCCATACACATATACAGATACACCATATACATATACATTCACAATACATACAAACATACACATTCACACAATACATATACAAATTTATACATATGCAAACACACATACACACATATTCACACATACACACAAATATACAAATGCACACACATACATATACACACTTATACACATACACACATGTAAATGTACTCACATAGGTATACACATACATGTATACGCACATACACTCCCACACATATACACACATACACACACATACACACAGAAACACACTCACACACATATACAGGTACACACATACACACACACATATACACACTTACACACACATAGATATTAAGCTTACACCAATTTCATGTATTCCCCCTGACTCTCCTGCCATTGTTTTTACTCAAACACAGCCCATAGTTTTGCTTTCAAGCTTCTTGGCATCTTTTGTCTTTGTCATTTAATAATAGCTGTAGGTGATAGTTGAAATGGGTATAATCAGCCCTATATAAATTTGTACTGCTCACAAATAATGCCAAGGACCACTAATCTCTAGTGTGTTACATTCCCAGGACAAGGCTATGTGTAGACACAGATTAGGGATTCTAAGTTATTTATTTAACAGATTTATAAATGTTGTTTATGACTTTTAGTTTGTGTTCTTTTTCTTAAATTCTTAGAGTTCAAAAGCTAATAAAAGCCTGGCAGAAAATAAAGTTGCCTTTTTTTTTAAGTTGCTCCCATGAAAAATTATTTAAAATTCCTCTAGCTTGCAAACATCCATTTGGCTGCAGAGTGAAATGAAAAGCCAACACGGTTTAGTTAACGACTGAAATGTTCTCATATTTATTTGATCTGTGGGATCAGTTTTGCAGTTCTGGATGACTTTAAACAACTTCATGGAAGTCATTTTGCAGGAAATTGCAAATTATTCTGCATCAGCTCGCTTTGTCTCCTACTCTGTGGTGCGGAGCTTAAAAGGCAGCAAGGCTCCTTTCTTGTCCGGGGGCTGTTGGAAATTGATTTGGTGGAGGGGAAGCCAAGAGCCAGGAGGACTGGCTTTCTACTGTTTAAATTCTTCTTCATATGTGAAATTCTGTTTCGATAATAAGTGTTCTCAGTGAAAAAGTCTTTTCTTTTATTCTAAAGTGTGTTTTCTCTATTTAGAGTACATTTAGACACATTAAAAAAAATCTCAAAACTGTTCTTTTTAAGACGGTCATGTCATCATTTATGCATTAGTTACACTGCACACATGCTTTGCATACATGCTTTCTGGAAGTTATAGCAATATCCTCTATTGTTTACCTAACACTTGTTTCAAGGGAATAGTAAATTAATCTTCTAAAAGGAACCTCAAGTACCTGTGATTCTTTTCTGCTATTATACTCATAGCAGAGGCCCCGAGTCCTAGAAAGACAAAAAGTTCAAACTTAAAAGAGAGCACACAGCAAGCCCTTGCTACAGTTGGCCAGAAATAATAGCTGAAGGCCGTGGAAGCATGTGGAGATGTATTTTTCCCAAAGCTCTGTTGGAGGTACAGAAGAAATCGTCTAGACATGATGTTGGATTAAGAACTAACAACAAGAAGTTAGTGGATTACAATGGCGGGAAGGAATAATCCCCTGGTGTACTTTGTCGGGCTTCCCTGGCATGTCAAATGTCAGTTCTTTTTTTTTTCTGTGCATTTTCGGAAGACAATCACATTGTTGATAGTTCAGCTCCATGCCTTTGCAAGGCAGCTTTGTTGGAACCAGTCTGCCTCTGGCACATGGAGGCAGGACTTGAGCTGAGAAGCAGAGAGGAAATTCCAAGGCGGCTTCTCCAACACTGTAATATGTTTACATTTTTGTGTGGCTGAGACAGAAATCAGTCACTGCTGAGTTAAGAGACACAGTCTGGAGCACAGGCCACACGGCATGGTACTGAAACCAATCAGATAACTGGACACTGAGAACAGGCCACACAAATGGGCCCTATGATCAAGCCACGGGGTGATACCACCCTAAAACCTTTTTGTTTATGCTGTTTTGTGGAAGCTGGACCTCAGGTAGACTTTTAAGTTAGTCGTCTGTCATATTTGCATGGTGGGAGAAAGAACCAGCAGGCTGTATGCTCAGTAGAACAGTAAGAGAGGTCAAGAGCTAACTTTGTAGGGCTGCATTTTACAAACAGTTGGGATACGTACGGCGTCAGCATCTTTACAAAAATCAACCTTTTCATGTTCCCACGTGACCTTTTGTGGGCTTTTATTTTACCTGGTCCACACCATAGGTGTAGAGAGAACAAAGGGTATTGGGTTGCCTGATAGGAGAAAGTTTGATATTGGCCATAAAATATGATTTGATGGTGGGGCTTCACAGTACAATATAGCCCTAAACACATAGATCTTATCACAGATACTTCTTGCTTGTCATTGAGGAACAAAGAGCATTGCTCAACAACAAAACACTGGCCCACTAGAGGACTGTGTTCCATTTTTCACTCTCGTGCTCCATTCCTTATTTTCTGCCCTAGGATGAAATATCCAAGTTTTAACATGAAAGGTTCTAACCATTAGTAATCTTTAAAGACTACATAATCTTTTAAAATGGAAGGTAAAGGCGATGTCTTTGATAATTACGTTGGTTGTTCCATGACCTCCCCGCTTCAGCATGTGGGTAAGAGACAAGTGAATTTAGGGTGAGGGTGCACTCTGGCTGACCCGTGCTCCTCTCTGATCACGATCATTCTGCCTACTTATCTGCTTGTGGAATTTCACTGTTTAAAGGCCGTTCTTCATGTCCAAATGATATATAGGCAGGTTGTACTTTTTTTGGGGGGAGGAAGTGACCGTTTTTCACTGCAAAGCTACTTGCATTCCTACAGTAGTTGAAATGATTGGGATATCCATATTATTTACAGCTATATAGCTAATAACATAAATAAAAGGCACACTGATTATAGCTTTCCTTTTTCTAGTTGGTCATAATTTCATCAAAAACTATTCTCTTGGGGAAAATATCATGCTTGATATTTTCTTTGCTCTACTTGACATGTTGGTCTAAATTGCTTAAACCATTTGCAAGTTTCCAAATATATAAAATGAACATAATTATTCCCCTTCTGAAAACTGGTTTTAATGTCCTATCGCTCTCCTAACTCTAAGCCAATCAAAACTGCAAACTTAATCTTGGCATGATTATAGTCCTTAAGAAAGGAGAACTGAGGTAAGTTCAAAGACTAACAACTGAAGAGTTTTCTATATTATGAAGATTTCAAATGTTGAAAATTATAGTCTGTCTTTGTATGGCTTCAGCTATACTGTTTAAAGACCTTCTTACTGAATTCATCGATAATTTCGTGTTCTTAAGAACATAAGCAGGCTGGAAACACACCCAGCTCAATGTACCTCAAGTACAGAAAAATACTTAATTCATTATATCATTTAAAAATGACTTTGCAGGGAGCCACCAAAGGTAGAGAGTACTAGCATTGTGTATTCTAAGTGTGCACAGTGTGTGCTGGCAAGCCTGTCTGAAGTGCTTGGAATGGAGAAAGGAGGAAAAGAACAGAGCACTCAAATACCTAATCCAGCGTAGTTGGGGCAAATGGATCACCAAATAGGGCTTGAAATAAAGGAACTGAAGTAGTATTTTTCATAATATCATAGATGTGGCATAGACATGGGTTCGGACAACAAATGTGAAAGGAGAATTGCTGAGGAAAGATTAAAAACCTGGGTAAAGAGAGAGACCTTAGATGAAATGCCCAACAGTGGGGAGAGGGAACTTGTAGAGTTCACCTCCAGTAGAAAGACAGGGCATCAAGTGGAGGGATGGGGTTACCATCCTATAGTCAAAAACTCTGACCCAGATTTGTCCCTGTCTAAAAGAACAAAAAAAATGGAGAAGAGACTGAGGAAAAGGAGGTCCAGTGACCAGCTCAAATTGTGATCCAGCTCCAGAGGAGGTTCCAAGGCCTGACACTATTACTGATGCTATACTGTGCTTACAAACAGGAGCCTAGCATGGTGGCTCTCCAAGAGGCCCAAGAAGTAGCTGAAAGAGCTAGATACATATACTTACAATCAACCAATGGACAGAAGCCGGGGATCCCTGTGGTTGAATTAGAGAAAGACTGGAAGAAGCTGAGGCGGGCAACCCCATAGGAAGCCCACAGTCTCAACTAACCCAGACCCATGAGATCTCTTAGACACTGAAACACCAACCAGGCAGCATACACTAGCTGGTCCAAGATCCCCGACATATACACAGCAGTAGATTTCTTGATCTGGCCTCAATGAGAGAAGATGGCACCTAACCCTTGAGTGACTTGAGGCCCCAGGGAATTGGGAGGCGTGGCAGAGCATGTGTGGGTGTAGGGGTTTGGGGACATTCTCTTGGAGCTCAGGTAGGAAGAATGAGATGAGGAACTGTTGGAGGGCAGAACAGAAGGTGGATAATGACTGGACTGTAAAAAATGGTTAAAG
Organism: Montemys delectorum; assembly: GCA_019843815.1. NCBI lineage: Eukaryota > Metazoa > Chordata > Mammalia > Rodentia > Muridae > Montemys > Montemys delectorum. The sequence goes on from JADRCD010183790.1 coordinate 34,357, forward strand.
ATAATAATAAAAGAAGATGAAAGATAATAATTAAAAGATTAAAGATTATAATCAAAAAACAAACCAAAACAAAAATCTCTGGGTATCCCCAGGTTTTATAATGCCTTCTGTGGTGACTGGGCCCAGAGATAATGACTCTAGGGCACATAAATGACACTGTTGTGGCCATACTGGCACAGTGAAAGGTGTAGATCAAGAACAAGAGTGAGTCAAACAAAACACAATGGAAAGCAGCCATAGGTTAGACAGTCAATAGGGCAGTAAGAAGGAAGAGGAAGACTCAGTCGCTTGGCAAGTTGAGGATGTGGAGGAAAACATCAACTCTAATTGCTATTCTTCACTCTTATTGTAGCTCTAGAACTCTATAACAAGTAGAAGAAGAACAGATGAAGTACAGGGAGGGTTCTAAATCAGCATGTAACTCAGGAACTGCTGCGTCCAACTGTTCTTGTCTTTACCTTACTTTTCTACCTAATATCTCTCACCTTTTGCCATCAAAGTGGTTCACATGATCTTTGGTCTTTTGTCTGACCCCTCCTCATTAGAATGTACAATTCAGAAAATTCATTTAAAGTGTTATTATAATAACTCCAGCTCTCAAAACTGCCTCACACTTGGGTAAAAGTCCTATAAGACAAAACATGGAGAATTTTTAGCTAGTTATATAAAATAGACAAATTGAAACATTTCTTCTAGAAATTAGCATTAATTTAACAGAGCAGCAGTCACAAACACCATATTGGCACAGACAAATGTATTTTGTAATTCACAGTAGCAAGAGCCAATTAGAGATCAAGCAACAGTAACAGATATGAAGGGGGCCGCTGGTGAGACTTCTGCATATCATGGGTACTTACTGCTAATTGAAAGCTGAGAAAATGGCGTGATTTCACCAAAAGAGCAGGCAGAGGCATAGGAATGTACAGAGAAGACTGACGCCTTTCCAGAAATATGTCTGGCCTTGTACCAAGGAGATGATGAACAGTAATCAGGGGTTCTACATTACAAGACTCTGTTCTCTGGAGGCTAGAAAGAAACGAGTAGAAAACTTACACAATGAGATAAAGAATATGATATTTCAGAAAGGCAGGAGTCGAGAAGTACATACCCATGTTTGAAAGGGAACATCAGGTTTCTGGACCTAAATCTCATGTCCTTGAGAAAATAGCATGATTCATGAGGGCTAACGAGTATAAAATTGTGGAATAAAAAAACAGTATAAGAATATTGGTGTCCAGGAAAGCTGAATTAGCAAACTAGAAAATAAAATAATAAATTCCTTAAAATTCTTCATATATAGAAAAAGGGGAAAGATTAGACAGGGAAAGGGATTTTGAATAGAGGGTAGTCAGAGAATACAGCTAAAAGGAAAAGAAAAATGTATGATGAAGAGTGAAGATGTAATGTACAGTTAACAAATATTCTAAGGAACAGCAAAACAGAAGGAAAGAAAAAGACAGAGCAATGTTAGAAAATAGGCACTATTGAAATAAATAATAAGATAAATTTCAAGACAAGTCTACTAACAGAGTACTGTATAGAGAAGTCATGGCTTAGTTTCCATATACAAAGAGAAGAAGAATATTTTTGATCACATAAACTAGTAATATCAGTGTTTTGAAAATATAATTGAAAGGTATAATAGAGTAGCTTGATTTATAGCTTACAACAAAAATGTTGACCCACAAGCAGTGCATTTAAGGACTATATAAGCAATAGTAAAACAAGCAAAATTATTCCAGGTAAATAAAAGCAAAATATTCAAGGCAAAAGCCTATAATTTCATTAACTAATAGGACAAAATTCAAGACTTTACTGACAATATTGAAGAATGTTTGGGAGCATGCAAAAGCAAACTGCTTTAAAATTTCCCTCTTGTAGAGATTTTATAGGATTTATTTTCTTTTATAATTCAAAGGCTTATTTTATTTTTACTATGTGTGTTTATGTTAATGTGTGTGTAGGTACCTGCAAGGGCCAAAAGAGGGCATCAGATCCCCTGGAACAGGAGTTGTGAGCCTTCTGAGATGAGTACTGGGAACCAAACCCCAGCCCTTAACTAAGAGCAGCAAGTTTTCTGAGCCACCAAGCCATCTCTCTATCCCTACAAGTATGTTTCGTAAGGGAAAGAAAGCTTGGAGAACAAACATACATTTTTTTTTTCAAATATTAAAGGAAATGAACTATATGTCAGAAGATGAAAGGGTTTTTTGTTTTTAATTTTTTTATGTTTTTATTTTTTAAAATTTCATTTTAAACTCCAGATTTTATTCCCTTCCTGGTTCACCCTCTGACTGTTCCACATCCCATACCTCCTCCCCATCCCCTTGTCTTCATGAGGATGTCCCCTCATCCCACCCAGATTCCATCAGACCTCTAAACTCCCTGTGGCCTCCAGTTTCTTGAGGGTTAGGGTTTTTTAAATGACAAAATTTTTGCAGAATAGAAGAACGTAAATAAAAGTAGAGATAGACTAAGGCATAGGTCTAATGATTGAAGGCCATGGTGATCATAAAGCCCTCACAGGGGCTTTGGCCAACTACCAACTTCTGAGATCCATGGTCCACACAGAAGGAAAGGCTGCTGGACTACATCCAACATAAAGTGTTCCCTGTCACAACATCCATGATTTAACTCTTTCCATTTTTAATTATCTGTGGTCAAAACCGTTCAAAAACATTACATGGAAAAGACCTTAATAAATTTTTTATAGGTTTTAACTAACTACGGTGGTTTGAATCAGAATGGCCCCCATAGACTCATTTGTTTGAATGCTTGATCCCCAGTTGGTGGAACTGTTTGGGGAGGATTAGGAGTTGTGGCCTTTTTGGATGAGGTATGCCGTTGGTGGTGGGCTTTGAGGTTTCAGAAACCACATGGCAGACCCATTGTGCTTTCTGCCTCCTGCTTGCGGTTTCTGATGTGAGCCGAACCATTAAGTCTAACCTTCTGGAATCATAAGCCTAACTAAACATTTTTGTTCAATAAGTTTCCTTTGTCATGGTGTTTTGTAAGTACAGTACAAAGTACAGAAGTACCAAAGTAATTAATACAATAACATTTGTTATAACAATGTTGTTATTAGTTATTGTCAACTCCTGCTGTCCTTGATTTAATCTTCAACATAGAGATAAGTATATAGGAAAAAATAGTATGGGCAGAAGTGAATATTATCTGTGGTTTCATATATCATTTTTGAGACTGTTTGGGAGTATGTAATCTAGTGCAAAGGAAAGACTTGTCTATGTGATAGTAAAAACAATCTAGATGCCTAAGTTCTACACTCTAGACCAGAGGTTCTCGACCTTTCTAATATTGTAGCCCTTTAATATAGTTCCTTATGTTGGGGTGACCCCCAACTGTAAATTTATTTTCCCCTAGTTCATAACTGTACTTTTGCTATTGTTGTAAATAGTAATGCAAATATCTCTGTTTTCTGATGGTTTTAGGCAACTCTTATAAAAGATCTGTTCAGCTCCAAAGGGGCTGCAACTCACAGGTTGGGAACCACTGCTCTAGAGAATCACATGGAGTCTGGAGTATGATAAACAATTATATGAGTAAGTTAACAAAGAGAAAGAGATGAGATATAAAGAGGTTGTACCAGTAGTCTGAATCACAAAGAGCCTTGACTGAAGTAGAAAGTTAAATTCTTTCAGAAAATATAAAGAAACTAAATTAAAGAATTTGAACAAAGAGAGAAAAAAATATGTCTGAGAGGAATTTGATAGTTGGAATAAGATCAATCATCCATCAGTCTGTCTATCACCTATTCATCTAGACAATGTAATTATGTGAGAAAATTGTAAAGTAAAAAGATAATGAAGTAGTATTTATTGGTGTTAGGATACATTAATATTATACAAAATACAAAGTTGTCATTATTTACTCTGTGTCAAAAACCATATGATTATGCCAATTTAATGAATAATTTAGTAGAAAGTTACCACAAAAATATAATTGAGAAACAAAGTAAGACATTATAAATTATCTAAATCCTCTCTAGTTATAGGAGAATATATATATGCTAATTTTGATGTTTCTGAAATCAAATGTTTGAAATATATCAACATGCATAAATACACATTAGAATTAATTGACATGCTTAATTACTTGAATACTTTAAAATACATCATATAGCCATTTTTATAATCAAAGAAATGGACCTTAACACAATATAATTATTAATAAAATAAACTATAAATTAAAAAGGTGAAAAAGATAAGTTCTTTTGCTGTAGAAAAGATCAAAAGAAATAAAATCTCACTATCATGTCTGCCAAAATGTGAACTGAGCAAGGATATCACAAATGACCATGCCAAACATGATGGTGAAAAGCCACCAGGTCTCAACCCTAAAAGAAGTACAGGCAACAGCATAGGCAGGAAAAGTGGCCTTTGCCAGAGAAGAACACACCGATTTGTTGTCTAGTCCCACATGGTCAGTCCTGAAAACACGCATACAGGTAGCATTAAATGGACTAAAACATTTGTATTTAAGAATGTATATGTAGAACAATTGCTTAAAAAAAATAAGCCACAAATTTGAAGCAGAGTGGGAAGGCATACAAGGGTGAATATAGAGCAAGGAGATGGAAGGGAGATACAAAATTTATAGTTTCATAATTATAAAAAATTCAAAAGCATTAATAAAATATTTTAAATTAAAAATATGGAATGGGAAGATATTCCTAGGAAAAAGTAGCAATAGTGATTGAATGTCTCAGAGAAAGGAGAGGATGGCAGTAATCAGAATGTGCAACATGCACATAAGGATCTGTCAAATAAATTCAGAAGTGGAGGCTCTCAGCTAACCATTGGACTGAGCACAGGGCCCCCAATGGAGAAGCTAGAGAAAGGACTCAAGGAGCTGGACAGGTTTGCAGCCTCATAGGAAGAACAACAATATTAACTACCTAGTATACCCAGAGTTCCCAGGGACTAAACCACCAACCAAAGAGTACATATGGAGGGACTCATGGCTCCAGCAGCATATGTATAGCAGAGGATGGCCTTGTCGGACATCAATGGGAGGAGAGGCCCTTGGTCCTATGAAGGCTCGATGCCCCAGTATAGGGGAATTCCAGGGCCAGGAAGCTGGAGAGGATGGCTTAGGAGGGAGGGTGAGGGGGAGGGGGAGGAGGGTTTTCAGAAGGGAACCAAGGAAAGGAGATAACATTTGAAATGTAAATAAAGAAATATTTAATAATAAACTCAAAAATGGTATAGAACAAAGTGACATGGAAAAAAGAAAAATGAAAATTGGAATCAGTTTAATAACTGAAGAATTCCAGTAAAACTTCAATTCATAAAATGTAAGTAGAAGGAAGGGATACTTGCCTTTCTAGCTCTACAGCATAGGAGTTGTACATGCAAAACAGAAACAGCAATGAATGCAAAGTGCCATTGGACTTATAAATCTACTGTATAAAAGTTCTTCTAAAAGTTGATTCGAAGAAAACACACACACACACACACACATACACAAATTTGCACTCACATGCATATACACAAACACATTCACATACACACTAATATACACAAACATTCTCTCTCTCTCTCTCTCTCTCTCTCTCTCTCTCTCTCTCTCTCTCTCACACACACACACACACACACACGCACACACACACACACACACACCACTCCCCTCAGCCAAAGTGAATATAAAGCTGAGCAAGAAAATCAAAGAAACACAATATTTAAATTAACATTTGAAATAAATACAATGATATATTAAACTGTCATGAAAGAAAGCAAAATCTTCCCTAAGAAACAGTGCTTTGGTTGACACATCACAGCTTTTGATAATATCTAGCCTTTACAAACAAACATTTAAGTCGAATACTTTAACTTGCACATCAGTTCTTTTTTTGAGACTTGGCCACATCATGTTTTACATGTGTGCACAAAACTTGTGTGGAGAGACAATGACTGAGCTCTCTGTAGTGATTTAAAAAAGCAAACCTCCACAGAACACACCACACACACACACATACACACACACACACACACACACACACACACACACACACACACACA
>JADRCD010183791.1:1173-15174 GCA_019843815.1 Montemys delectorum
TCCTCCTCCTCCTCCTCCTCCTCCTCCTCCTCCTCCTCCTCCTCCTCTTCCTCCTCCTCAGGACTTCTTGGGTCCTTGCTTGACTGATAGGCATTAAACAAATAGCAGTCATCACCAGGGTCATCTTCACAGATCCAGTCAAAGAAAATAGGAAGTCAGCCATTCAATGATCTGTCTGTGTGGGTCCCAAAGTTAAGGAGGGTGTGTAGGTGTATTCCAAGAAGAGCTGGGACTACAGTTTCATCTTTGGAGTCAGGCCTGCTGGGGGAGGGGTCCCTGTCTTTGATGTAGTTAGTGGATGTATGAGGTGATGAATGTATGATCTAGTAAAACTTATTCTAGGCCCTGAATTCCCAGATTTCCTTCTCTGCAAACGAGAATTAAGAACACCTCTGTGAAGCATTAGAATCTTGCAAGGCAAGTGATGTTCAAAACTTTCTCTGCTAGGAGTACTGTTGTGTTTTCCTAACACTCGTGGTGGTGTATTCTAATGAACAAATGTTCAAACATAATGAACAAATACGCAAATACTAAGTGGTTGTTGTAGAGTATTTGAAACACTCAGCAAAGCAAGAAGGAAATAAAAATCTCACTCCCAATCATCTTCTTGGTGGGACTTCGACTACTGGAGTAATGGATTCAAGTGTAAGGTAATGTGGGGGCATGGGTGCCAGGTGAACCCTGGGCAACGTGTGCCCTGAGCGGTAGAGCAGGAGAAAGACGCCTGGTCTAAACATTATTTTCTGTGTTCCCTTTGTCCCGCAGCCGATTTGGAACCAAGTGCGCCCGGTGCGGCAGACAAATCTATGCCAGTGACTGGGTGCGGCGCGCGCGCGGCAATGCCTATCACCTGGCATGCTTCGCCTGCTTTTCCTGCAAGCGCCAGCTATCCACTGGTGAGGAATTCGGCCTGGTTGAGGAGAAGGTGCTTTGCCGCATCCATTATGACACCATGATCGAGAACCTCAAGAGGGCCGCCGAGAACGGTACCCAACCCGCCCAACCCGGCACCTAGTCCCAGCCCTTTCCCACGTTCCCTAGCACCCAGGTTCGTGATCCGCACAGTTGTACTGGCTGAGCCGTCCCTGGAACACTTGGAGGCAGCATAGGGTGGAGCTACACGTGGAACGTGCGCTCTGGCTCCATCATTTGTATGGGCCACTAAATCAGTACCGAACCTTATAAGACTCTCACAACAGCTCCGGGCAGCCCAGCCTACATGCTCGTTGGCCTGCTGGGTAATCCCCACCCCGTTCCACTGGCCAGCTGCCTTGTCAGTCCAAGAGATAAGATGTAGCCCACATTCTTCCCACTTCCTTATGGGCCACACAAAGCCAGAGACTAAGGGTGGATCATCTTAGATCAGAGGTTCTAAATATAAAAATTTAAAAGGGATCGGTCTCTGAGTCTTGGAGACGCGGCTTTACTATACAATGCCAGCAGACGAGGTTTTCTTTTTCTCATTGGGCGTCTTCCCATCCTTCATCTGCCCATGATACCCAGATGTTGGATTAGACTGTTCCTTGCTTGAATCTCCTTTGGCTCTGGCATGATTTTCCCAAGACATCTATCCTAGAGTCTTAGTGAAAGTCTTCAACGCCGCACGCACAATGGGGCTGCGCACGCACAATGGGGCTGGGGGCGCGGAGTGACTTGGAAGAAGAGGAGGCGAGGGAATCTTAAAAGGGAATGGAGCCATGGACAGACTCAGCAACCCTTCCCATGGTTCTCATGTCAGGGTCTATGGGTACTGCTAACTTCCTTGGAATGTGGTTGGATGTGTGAAGCCTTACAGACCTTTTTAGGAGGTTTGTGCTATATCCCTAGTCAGAGCTAGAAAAGCAGCAGAGGTTATCTGCAGTCCGTACCCTGCCCAAGCTTACATCTTGTAGGTCTGCTCAGAAGCTCAGTGCCTTACCTATCATAATACCGCACACTGCACCATGCTATATCCCCCCTCAGCTCGAGAAACCCTTTCAACAGCCCGGAGGCTCCTGGGATGCGGTTGCCTCCGAGTTTCATTTTTCCATCTAAACAAATCTAGGCACACTAACTGTTATCCTGCCTGCTTTTCAAGGAATATTAATATCACACAGCTTCTCTAGTGGGAGGAATACGGACCACCCTACTTCAATTTCTAAGCATCCGTGGGAGGGTTAGTAAGGGACCAAAAAACAAAAACCAAAACAAACAAACAAAAAACCCAAAAAACAAAAAACGTGTTACTGGCCATGACCTCACCAAGGCCATCATTTTCTCCTGCTAGGATCAGTAGCTAAGTGGGGAGCAACTGAACTGAACTTGGTGCATGCTGAAGTTGCCTGTATCTATATAGCTTGGCACGTCAGAGAAGAGGTGGGCTCAGGAGTCAGAGCTTTCCTCTGCACCATGGTCAATCAGTAAACCACAGCCTCCTTTCACTCCTAGACCACCCAGGGCCACCCTTAGCCATGGCCTTGCCAATGACAGCCTATGCAGGGAAACTTGAACACTTGGGGCTTCAGGTCACTGACCATCATCAGCATTAGCTATTGCTTTTCTTTTAAACAAAAACAACACACACACATTCATTATAGAAAAATGAGGAGACATGGTTAAAGAAAAAGTTGAAATCATTCTGCATATCATTATCTCCCTGTTTACGTTTCCATTTTTCCCTTTGTACATGTAGTTTTTTTTCTTTCTGCATAGTTTCTCCCCCCCAATTAAAACATTACAGCAAATTGTAAGCAGTGGTTATCCCTGAGTGGGAGAGTCACTGGTGACTTTTCTCCCTTTTTGTGCTTGTAAGAATTTTGGGCTTTTGGTAAGAACAGTGTCTTATATTTGCATTCAGAAAAACGAACTGCTAAAATATATATTATTTGAATATATTTGCTGGTTAAAATCATAGTAGCCAAAGTCCTATAAAGCAGAAAGACAACACTTAAGATATATCCCAGTTAATAAATTATACTTTGGAGAAGGTAAAATGTAATTGTTTTAAATACTTCAAAAGTTGCCGATGTGGCACGCCTTTAGTCCCAGCACTCGGGAGGCAAAGTCAGGTGGATCTGTGTGAGTCAGGGGCCAGCCTTATCTACAGAACGAGTTCCAGGACAGCCAGGGCTGCTGCTGCTTCTCTTCCTCCTCCTCCCTTCCCCTCCCTTCTCTCCCTCCCCCCTCCCCGCTCCTTCGTCTTTTTAAGTCTCCACCTTGATTTCCCTCCAACTCATCTAAGACAGACGGTGGGGGTCAGCTTGGTTCCAATTGCGAGGCAGAGGATTTGGGGTTCCCAGTAAGGAGCTTTCTTCTCTCTGACCCTTAGTTTCCTCTCTTTAAAAAAAAGGGGGGGGGGTGGTTATAATATGGAAAGGAAGCTCTGGGCTCGAGGACTAGGGCCCTGGGATCCCCGCTCCCAGCCACTCGCTCCTGACCCTTCCAGGGACAAGCTCCCCCCCACCCCGTCCTTTCCAGGCTGCCACTAGAAGAGATGGGGACGCGTGGTCAGCCGCTTCTGTCGCCCCCCAGGGAACGGTCTCACGTTGGAGGGGGCAGTGCCCTCGGAACAGGACAGTCAGCCCAAGCCAGCCAAGCGTGCGCGGACGTCCTTCACCGCCGAACAACTGCAGGTACCCCGGGCGAGCCCAGAAGTGTGTGGGCGGGGCCTCGGAGTGGGCGTGGTTGTGCGGGGCTTGTGGCTCCGCCCCTTGTGGGGGGGACCCGCGTGAGACCGCACCAGGGCTGAAACTGTCTGGGGCGTGGCCTCGGACCCCGAGCCTCTGATTGGGCGGAGGTCTCAGGGCCCTTCTGCGCCCCACAGGTTATGCAGGCGCAGTTCGCGCAGGACAACAACCCCGATGCGCAGACGCTGCAGAAGCTAGCGGACATGACGGGCCTCAGTCGCAGGGTCATCCAGGTGGGGCTCCGGGGTCTCGGCCTTCAGGTCTGGGGCGGACCTCTGGGAAGCGCTGAAGCTCGTAGTGGTACGGATGGTCGCGCGTGCACGTGGCCGCCCCTCTCCAGTATGGACTGAGGTCCCCAGTCGGCATGGGTTGACCCTTTTCCTTGATTACTGAGAGTGCAGAGGCTGTCGTTCCAGGTGTGGTTTCAAAACTGCCGAGCGCGTCATAAAAAGCATACACCGCAGCACCCAGTGCCGCCCTCTGGGGCACCCCCGTCCCGCCTCCCCTCCGCCCTATCCGACGACATCCACTATTCTCCTTTCAGCAGCCCAGAGAGGGCGCGCATGGTCACCTTGCACGGCTACATCGAGAGTAAGTGATGCGGATTCTGGGGTCGCCAGGTCAGCGGGGAAGGGGGAGCTGAGGCCTGCTCCTGGGCTTCGTTTGAGGGGCAGGGACGTCAGGGAGGTAGCCCGGTGGATGAAGATGTGAAGCGGATCAGTGGATCAGTTTCCCTCCCTTCTTCAGTGAGGGAACCAATAGTAAAACTTCCAGCAGCCAGTGGGCATGTGCGCGGGATGAGGGCTAGGGACCAAGGTGTCTGCTTCTGATGGGCAAGACAGTATAGGACAGAACTCAGGTGTACGTATGGTTTTCATTGCAGTGATTCCTACAGGAAAGATGCTGGGTGGGAATGTCCGGAGATGCTGGGGCATGAGGACTGCCTCTGAGCAAGCTGAGCTCTGAAGGATGGGGAAGATTTACTGAAGCACATAGACTGAGGAAACTGAAAAGTGGGCAAACCCTGGCTCAGAAGGCATCCTGGTATGGGTGCATTTGGAGAGCAGAGGCCAGGGTCCCACTTAGGGCTGTGGGACCTTTGGACAAGTCACAGAATCTCCTCGAACCTATCCGTTTCCTCATCTGTGAACTACAATAGTGATAATGCTTTCAAAGGATGTTGAGAATTGATTGACATGGGCATCCAGACTCTGAGTACTTCCTGTGTTCTTAGCACTGAGATACAAGAGTCAATAAATGGGACTCATTCACATTCCAATGGAGGGACAAATTCCTCTGTTTCTGTCTGTCTGTCTATCTATCTCTCTTCTTTCCTCCCTCCCTTCCTCCTTCCTGAAACCCACATGGGCGTGATAGCAAGTGCTGTGCCACCGAGCTATGGCCCCAACAGAGACAGTAAGCACTAGAGGGGTGGGTTTGTGGTGGTGAAATGACCTTGAAGCTGGAACCTGAATGAATGAAGACTTGGCTTAGATTTGTGAGGCATGAAGAGTCAGTGAGCCAGCTACTGAGCAGGTGCTTAGTTCAAAATCTCTTTCCTTCCCTTTGGGGTCCTTTCCTCAAAGCTGGGTATGACCAAAAGTGGGGAGTGGGGGGCACATACACATTCATACTTCTCTTTCAAACAATCATCTTAGGCTCCAACTAAAAGGGGATCCAATTGTTGCTCAAGGAGCACCTGCTTTGTGCCAGAGGTGATGCCCTCTCAGTCTCCAGACACTACATAGACTAGGAAACGAAAGGGTCCACTGTAAGTTCCAGGAACTCTAGTGATTACATTTGGGCTGTGGTATAACTGGCAGGGATCAAATCCCACCCTTGCCACTTCATAGCTTGGTGATGTTGGGTGAATTTCTTGGATCACCACCCTGTTTCCTCTTCTGTAAAAACAAGGACAATGAGAATAGCCACATTAACAGTGTCGTGTACATCACCGAGATAACTGGCTTAAAGGTCCCATGTAGTACATACAGGCGAAGGCTTAGCTGCTTTGGGATGTGCTGTGGGCTTAGTTGGCAGAGCAAGGATTAGGGTCCTGTCTGCTGCATCAGGCTGCCAGCTGGAACTGTCTCTCCACGCAGTTCCATTTCTGAACCTTCTGCTCGTCAGGAGGGAGCTTTTCCCCTTTTGTTTCTAAACAATGACTTAATGTTCAGCCTGAATAGAACCTATTAAATACTTACTGAAAGTGCCAAAGACTGGGGACTCTCTGGTTACCAGGGGTCTTGGCAGCCAGCTAATACTTGGTATGTGGTTAGTAACGGGTCTAGGTGACCTCTGTTGAGAGCAGGATCAGGACTTTGTTTATGTGTTCTGTTGATAAGCCTAGATCTCTCTTTGCTTCTAGAGCAGGAGCTGTGCTTTCCTTTCCTTTCCTGGAAGTCAGAACACACCTCTGTTGTGTGACTTAGAGGACAAACTAGCAGTTTACTTTACAGTTAACTAAAAGCATGGAGTCTTGGGTTTTCTGAAATATTAAAGCTGTAAACTGAGTATAGGGTTTAGAAATAGACCCCAGAGGTGAGGTTGGGGAGAGTGGCCTTCCACTTTTCAGTCAATGAAATTCAGTGCTTAGAATCTGATTTCAAATCATTAAAAGAAAAAAAAAAACCACCACCTTTGGAGCCAGACTCCAAAAAATGTGCAGACAGTTATTTGAGTAATTTGAAGCTGTTCAGAGATTTCTTGAACACCCAGGGAGTTAAGAATCCTCAATCAAATACAATTGCCTTACCCTGCAGAAGAGAGAACAGAGTTTCAGAAAGGCACAGTGACTTGTCCCAACTCACCCCTTCAAGTATCTGTCTAGGCTCTTTCTGTGAGCAAGTAGGAAAGTCTAGAAAAGAAACAGCAAATGAGTGCTTTGCTGGAGCGGTAAAGAGGCTGACGAGCAAGGGACTTGGATTGGAACCAATGATGGGCTTTCCTCACCAGGTGTTTGTTGTTGCTGTTTTTGTTTATTTGCTTGAGGCAAAGTCTCTCTGTGTAGCCCTGGCTGTCCCAGAACTTGCTCTATAGACCAGGCTGGCCTCTAACTCAAAGATACTTCTGCCTCTGTTATCAGAGTGCTGGGATTAAAGGCGTGCGCTACAACTGCCCAGCTTTCCTCAACAGCTTTAGATGTTGGAATAGGGTACAGAAGTTCATTCAACAAATATTTATAGAATACTTTGCAAGGACTAGGAGAGATGGCTCAGTGATTAAGAGCACTGAGTGCTCTTTAAGAGGACAGTGATTCAATACCTAAAACCCACATGGCAGCTCAAAACTGTCTATAACTCCAGTTCTAGGGGTTCCAGTGTCCTCTTCTTCCCTCCATGGGTACAAGCCACATAAGTGGTGCACAGACAAAAAATGCAGACATACATGGAGGCATAGACGGAGGCATACATGCAGGCATACATGCAGACCAAACACCTGTATTCATAAAATAACATTTAAATTAAAAAAAATGCTTTGCATATTCTAGACCTCATCCTAGGTACTAGAAAAACCAGAACGGTTTGGGGGGAAATCAGACCGCCAGAGAGCCTGCATTCTAATTGATGAAGAGACACTGTTAAATAAGCAATGAAATTATATGTAAGTCAAGTGATTAGGGCTAATCAAGGAAGGATGAAATGCAGGACAGGGACTGTTTGTTGGGCTGTAGTTATGAGCAGGGCAGTGACAACTGCCTCTAGGAGGCAGTTGGTAAGCTCTCTTGGTGATGTTCTGGAAATCAGAACGTGAGGATGAAGGTCTGAATAGGTGGAACATCCTTGTTTGCAGGAGGGGGTTTGTATATATTCATATAGGGGTGTCGACTTATCAGTGAGCTGGGCCACAGAACCTGATAAAGCCCTTCACATGTGTAGCATTGCAGCCAACTCAATTGAGACCTTTCCCGGGGCCATCCAGGCAGCAAGCAGCGAAGATAAAACTCTGGGTTAGTGATCAGGCTTCAGCTTGCAGAGCACACAATAGGTGGGGATCCTGTGTGGAGCCTGGGGGATGGGCTCCAAGGCATCCTCTCGTCCACAGGTCAGGTACAGTGCGGGCAGGTGCACTGCCGACTGCCTTACACCGCGCCCCCTGTCCACCTCAAAGCCGATATGGATGGGCCGCTCTCCAACCGGGGTGAGAAGGTAAATGGAGCCTGGCTATGTCTGGTGGGTCAGAGCCTTCCTGCTGGGAATGGGTTTCTGGCAGCATTCCCTACCACTGAGTGGTTACCATGCCACATTGTGGCAGATCTCTCAGGCCCCCAGTGTGGCCCCAAGGCAGTCATCAGAGCAGCTACTTGTGTGTTCCATGTGCCCAACTTCTCTGAAGTCCTCTTTGTAGCTCTGTCCTTCCTGTCCCTTGGCAGGGAGGCCTTCTTATTTACTTATGCTTTGAGGTTCTGGGGCGGGTTTCTATCCCACACCATTCTACTTCCCCATTACCTGTGCCTTTCTTCATTTTGTCACTGCCTGGAACTATTGGCAGTAACTATCTAGGGCCGGTAGGTCTCAGGACAAGCAGGTTCCATGCGACTGAGTGTCAAGTGGCAGGGCCTTCTCTGTGGATGTGAATCTGTGGTTGCTCCAGGCATCGATGCTGAACACCCTAAAGGATGCATAAGTGTCACCCAGGCTGTGGCTTTGTTTACTCTTGTCCACATGAGAGTTGAAAGTAACTGAGTCTGCTTTAGCTGTACCCAGGAGTGGTTGTGAGCCTTATCACTTCAGTTCTGAAGCACCACAGTTAGTCCTCAATGCCTCCCAAACGAGCCTTTATTTCAGATGTGGAGAAACAGAGCTTGAGTGAGGGGACAGTGATGAGAAACGAAGCCCTAAGGATGCTAGGTGGGGCGTGGGGGGTTGGACTTTACCAGGAAGCAGGGACGTAGGGATGGTCCCCAGTGAAGCTGAGTAGGGTGAACACATGAGAAGCAGGAGCTCTGAGGTGCCACTTCTCTTAGCAGCTCTCAGTCTTGGTGTACTTCAGAATCCCAGGGGCAGTTTGGGAAGACACAGATCCCCAAGCCAGGGGAAATGAGGAGCAACAGAGGCCAGCCTGGGTAACACTGCTTCTTGTCGTTCTGAAGGGTTACTCAGGGAAGAGAATACTCCTTCCAGGGCAGGTTCTCTGCCATTGCTTTCTGAAACCTGTTGTGTGCAGAGCTTGCTAGGTAGTGGGCACCATGGGACAAGGGCTGGAGGGTGGAGGTTCAAATAACCCAGTGGTTATTAACTATGATAATATTGCATGAGAATCTGGTGAGCAGGTGCCAGGTAGACACTCTCTGAGCTTCTAATCCACAGTGAGAATTGCTCATTGTTGAACTCCTTTTCAGTTTGAGGTTGGCACTTTACACACACTGGTTGACACTCCTTTGGTGTGGGCGTGACCTTTTCGTTGTAAAGACAGAGAAACGAATTCAGAGAGGTGGTGCTATTCTGGGAATGCCAAGCATTGGGATCTGAAGTCTGCATGGTTTCGTCATTGCTGTTTTTGTGCAGCACTTTGCTGTTTATACTCTCTCTGACCTCGTCATTCTTGGCATCCCTTAGGGGCCTTATAATGCTCTCCATTTCAAGCCCATAGAAACTGAGGCTCAGAGCAACAGCTCACCCAGGCCACAGCGAACGTGGCAGAGCTGACTGGTATCCTAGCACCACTGACTTGAAGCTGGGGCATTTGTCCTTTGAGACCTAACACTGGTACAGAGGAGGGAGAGTATAGAACCTTTGCCTTCAAAGGGCTGTGTGGTTTAGACCAGGTTTGGGGTAGTTATTCTCTAGGGTGATGGAGTAGATAGAATCAGGAGGATTCAGAAGAGGATGTGGCAAGCTCAAGAGGAAAGGCAGGAAAGAGAAGGACATCCATGTCAAAAGAACACCTGGTACAAATGCATGGAGAAGACAGAGCTTGAAGGGCCCCTGATGTCCAGTGAGGCTGAAGCCCAGGGAGGTCGGGGGAAGTGGCAGAAGCCATGTCACAAAAGGCCCAGCCTGTGGATCATTTGAGTCAGGGGAGCCTTGAAGGTACACAGGGTTAGGCTCAGAGGAGACCCTTTATTTCTCAGACGCCTAACTGAGCTGTGATTGTGTCTGGTTCAGCCTGAAAGATGTGCCAGGTTGGGTGATGGCAGCTTTGCCTCTGGGTTCCTGGCTTCTGGCTTTGTCTGTTGAGCCAGAAGCTCTGTTGCTGGGCCATGTCCCCAGCTTTGTTGCCAGGAGTTCTGTTGTATTGTCTGTGTCCTTCCCCCATGACCCACTACCCTCTTCTCTTGGCCTGCTTGCCAGCTCCTAAGCACCTCCGCCAGCCACATCTGCTCACATCTGCATATGAGTGAGGTCTGCTGTGTCACAAGTGTGGGGCAGGATAGACAGCAGAGGAAGGTATTAGCTTTCTCCCATGTCCTTCTGGGAAACCTGTGGGGAGACTCGGAGTCCCCATGGGGCTGGTCCACTCATGTAGGCTAGTGCTGGCCTGGGTAGGCCTGATCACTGGGGCTGGGTGGAGCTTCCTATCTCCATGGAAGCACCATTTGGTGCCACAGACCTGTTACATTTCCAGAACTACATTTCCTCCTGGTCATATACCTGGATCCCACAGCGTTAGGATTTAAAAGGGTCTTAGAAGTCAGGGCTAGGCCGGCCTCCATCAGGTGGGAAGAATGCAGCCCCCAGAAGAGAAGAGTTGTTTTTTAACAAGAGCTCAAAGCCAGGTGCCCTTCAGGCCCAAAGGGAAGCTGTATCCAGGGTTTGGTGAGGAATGTTAGAGTCAGGCCACCCAGAGTACCAGATCTGTCACCTCCTCCCCCTAAGATCTTTGAGTACAAATAGCTTCTTGCAACTCCAGTTTCTGCCTCTGCTAAATGGGGCTATAATAGTTTCTGACTTCCTATGATATTGTTAAAATGAGAAGCAATGTGTGTGAAGAGCCTAACACATGTGCCTGGTGCACAGAAGGTACTCAGTAGCCTTTGCTTATCAATATCTTCTCAGTGGTCCTCTGTATATGGAGGCTATTTCTATGGATGCCTGAACCCCCCATATATATGTATATATACATATATACATGTATATATATACACACATGATAAAGCAGAATTCATAATTGGACAAGTCAGGGATTAATAAAATGACAAATAATGAATTACCACAGTTGCAATGTGTTGTAGTAATAGCGCCACACATGTTCACGGGGTCCAGAGTGAAGCGCATGGTGGATCTCTGCTGCTGCTCTTGCTCTGAGAGATTTTGCCATTGCTATTTACACATGAGGAAACAGGTTTGGGGAAAGAAAGTGAGCTGCCCAAGGTTTCACAGCATGTAAATTGAGAACTGGGGTGTGATCCCAGTTCTAAGCTCTGAGCCCACCATTCTTCTCCAGTTCTGACGGTCCCCCAGGGCTGGTGCGTGCAGAAGGCACCAGTTTACACATGTTCATTGCCCTTTTCTTGCAGGTCATCCTTTTTCAGTACTAACGCTGCCGGCGCTTGCACATCTGTCCATGGGCACCACACAGCTGCCCCTCAGCCGTTGAGATCCAGCATCCAGCTGCCAGGGATCCATCACCTCTGCGTACACCCTCACCCGCTGCTGTCCTGCCCTCTGCCAGTGGCCCCATCAACCCAGGCCCAGTCTTTCCCTCTCCTGCTGAGAACCAGAACCCACCAGGAGCAGCAGAGTCCCTCTCTGTGAAGGCAGGCCCCCTGAAATGTGGCATCAGCATGAAAACAAGCAGCCTGTCTTTCCTCATCAACTGGGAGTCATGCTTAACCACCCAGCTGATCACAGCAGCAATGGCTAATTCAACCGAGAGTCAACAACAGCCTCCTACTTCACAGGTTTTCTTCTCCCCCATATTGGCCTTTATTTACTACTTCCTTGGAACCATCTCCGAATTCTGAATAGCCTACAACCCCCAACGTTATATACTCTGCTGCTTTTGTCTGGAAAACTCTACAGTGTTTGTGGGATGTCCCCAAAGGAAGCTGTGTTCTAATTTTATCATTTCCATCTGTCTGGTTATGTCAAGTTAACTCAGAAAAAGAAGAGACACTGACCAACCCTGAGAGGCCCAACAGGGCAGAGATGGAGGCCTGCCCAGATGAAGAGGCAGAGGGATGGGCAGGGATGGGTGCCAAAGACCCCCCCCCCCCATTGGCTTGGAGGAGAAGGACTGGGTACGCTGGATGTGAAGAGGTGATGAGAGTTTCATGGAGAGAAAAGAGGAAACTTGTCGGGGGGACTTCCCCCACATAATTACCCAGCAGGAGTCGTGGAAAGGATGGCGTCCAATCTGCACGATGACACCACTGAATGTTTAGGTGGGCTAGCATTAGGGACCCTTGTTGGCCACTTTTCAGTCCCGAGATGAGGGCCTGAGCCAGTCTTCTCTAGGGGTGGGGTAAAACTACTCACGAGGACCAAGGAACAGAGCCCAGAGAAATAGCAGCCAGGATATTAGTTCTGATTCATCCCCGAGGGAAGAGAGGTGCCCATGGCCTCAGTGAGTACATGCCAAGCCCAGGATTCCAGCTGGCACCTCTGCAATCTCCCCACCAACTGCACAGAGCCAGCTCCACCCACTCCTAAGAGCAGAGGCCAACTCTAAATAGAGGTCTCAGGTTACACAGGCTCCCTGATTCACGTTTTCAGGGGATGCCCATTTGTCCCAAGCTTATCCTATAAGTCTAGAACCACTTGGTGGCCTGATGCACTTCTCACCAGAGGCTGCCTAGCAGCATGTGTTAGCCAAAGTCTTCCTCCTTGTTTTGAGAAGACTCCAGGACAGGAAAGGCAAATTCATTATGTATGCAGTTGCTGTTCCTGCTTCACCTGTGGCAGACATCACTAATCGATCACAGCACTCTATCTCTCGGAGTCTGGATAAGGTTTCAGAATTCCCATGCTTGAAGTTGGGATGAGACCAACATGCTGTTGCTACGGGACCTGGAGGAGGGTTAGGCATGGGTGACACCCTAGAAGGGAACTTGCATCTTTTCCCTTCCAAAAATTGTCAACTGACTGAGGACAAAGAGAAAGTACCTCCCAGAATGTTGTGAGCGTGGTTTGGTTCAGAACTCTAGCACCCTGTGCCAGGCACTGACTCAAGCAGGAGGAACCTGGCCTGATCCCTGACTTTGGGGAACCCAGATCTTTCCTTTGATTTTTGCTCCTAATGATCAAAACCCCAATTGCAACCATGTGGCAAGTGGCCAGCTGAGCCCAGGTTACTTGGTACCCACTCTGCCTTGAGCCTTCCCCCAGGGTCTATTTTTTGTGTGGATCACGTGGCAGTAGCATGTTGCAGTTCAGACGTCTCCACTATCCTGTTCAGAACAGCCTGGGAATGTACAGGCCATCGAGGCTATTTATTTAAACACACACACACACACACACACACACACACACACACACACACACGCACACACACACAGAGGGGGGAACACACACAAATGGAAAAATTGTAAGCACTTTTTTTTGTAAAACCAATGTCTGTTTTGTTACATACCTTTCATGTTGTGCTTTGTAAATGTCTTATTTGTGTAATAAATAAAGTTAAGAGTAGAAGTGCCGGCACTTAAACCCAGAATGCCATGGGATTCTATTTTTTCTTGGTAAACCCTTGTCAGTTAAAGGCTTAGGACCTGGCTTTGGTGTGAGCTGCTGCTTGGTATAATCCTAGAAAGCTGGTAGCACAGGCAGTGGACTAAGGCACAGTGATGGGTTTCCACTCTGATACTGTGCTGTCCCTGTGTATTGACTAGTTTGTGGGAAGTCAGGCTACTTGCTGACCTCTCTTCCGCTTTCTGAACACCAACCGTCAGCTGTGTCCCATGCTGCTCCGCAAACTCAGAGAGTCCAGTCCTGCCCTGCCTCGGAGGAGATCTCCGTCTGGCCAGTGCTGTCAACAGACATTCCTTGAGTATGTTGGGGGCCTGAGGGGCGAGGCGTCTGAGCTGGATCCAATCTGATTTACAGACTAGGTATGAAGGCGAGGGTGTTGGGGGAGGGCAGGGAAGGAGGTACACAGGGATCTGCTGGGGAAGAATCCCACATGATGGCTTCAGCTTTAGCACCAGACAGACTCTCATGGTGGCTTTGTCAGGTTCTAGAGCCACACATATGTGTGACAGTTCCTGATTAGTTCCTCATTAGGTTGTCTGATTAGTTCCTCTGTAAAATCCTGTGTTCAACTCAAAGCCTTGGGTATGGGAGCTGCCTGAGGGAGGCATTCTTACCTGCTCTGTGTGTATGTGTGTGTGTGTGTGTGTGTGTGTGTGTGTGTGTGTGTGTGTGTGTGTGTGTGTGTGTGTGTGTGTGTGTGTGTGTGT
>JADRCD010183792.1:10413-30956 GCA_019843815.1 Montemys delectorum
AAAAAACCAAAAAACAAAAAACAACAAGAACAAATCCCTGTTCCCTCGCTGAGTACAGAGTCTCCAATGAAGGAGCTAGACAAAGAGCTGAAGGGTTTTCAGCCCCTTAGGACGAACAACAATATGAACTAACTAGTACCCTCAGAGCTCCCAGGGACTAAAACTCCAATCAAAGAGTACACATGGTGGGACTCATGGCTCCAGCAGCATATGTATAGCAGAGGATGGCCTAGTTGGTCATCAATGGGAGGAGAGGCCCTTGGCCCTGTGAAGGTTCTATGCCTCAGTGTAGGGGAATGCCAGGGCCAGTAAGCAGGAGAGGGTGGGGTACATTTTTTTTTTAAAGTCTTAAAAGTTTTAAGACTGGTCAGCTGCTGTCTTAAAGGAACAGGTTTGCCTCCAGACTTCCTCTGCTTCAAGGACTAGGAAAGACTAGGAAGGGGCCCTTCACAAGACTCCTTGTCTAGTCCCCTGTGTCCTAGAGAAGGCTCCTTATTTTCTAGGCCCAGTGAACGGTGGTCAGAGCAAGAATACCCCAGCCCAAGGTCACATTGGCTGAGGGCCAATGCTCTTCCACCCCAGGGTTTGACTCTGGCCTGCTATAGGAAGTCCCCTTTGTGCTCTCCTATAAAGCCTTTTCAGAAGCACAGTGAACATGGTGTTTGGGTGAAACAACCAGAAGTAGTCTATGTTTGAGAAATTGAAATGAGCCCAGGCAGGGTAAAGACAGCTGTGCTCCCATTACCACATTCCAAACTGGCCATTTCCATACTCCTGTGATGCACGAGAAAGCCAAGAGTAGATGAGGAATGGAGAATGCTGGTTTTAAACCTAGATAGCAATGTAGCATGAGCTAGCTTGTACATGCAAGCTCATGCTGAGGAACGCCACGGCCCTCTGGAAGTTTGAAATCCAATGCTAGCTCCACCTGTTTGGAGTTTGGGCTTTGAATGCTACATATTTTTTTTTTCCTCCAAATTTATTTCTTTGTCTATCAGGAGATAACCAGGTTTCTCTTTCTAAACTGGTGATTTTAAGGATCACAGACAGGAAAGGACACACGCATGAGCCACTAAGGAGTGATATCAACTGTGGTGATATACTTTCCCTAACAGCATTATGTTTCTTGAATCTCTGGACCTCGGGCACAGTTGGTTCTTTTTCTACTTACGTCACAAGTGGAATTTAACTTGGTTCCAGAAAGCAGGAGCAGGTTCTTGGAACCACCTGGTTTTGTAAATGCAACAACTCAGTCTTTCACTTGTCTGTTTGCCCAACAGAGTGCCATGTAAAAGGTGTGTGGTGGTTGGTAATGGAGGAATATTGAAGAATAAGACATTAGGAGCAAAAATCGACTCCTATGATGTAATAATAAGGTAAGTTTGTCTCCTAGTCCCTAACCTAGAACTGTTTGAAGAGAACTCGCTTTCCTACTTCAGGACAGCTGTGTTTAAAGATTAGCTGGCCATTTATGCACCTGATTATACAGCTTTCTGCCTTGGTTACTGGCTATAGTAAACTAGGTTTCAGATCACTGATTTAGCAAATATTTAATTAGTCTACTTGATTTGCCAGGAACAAATCTAGGCGCTGGGGAGATCAGTGCATGATAAGAGTGTGCTTGTACCTTTGTAGTGTTTACATTCTAAAACAAATGGGAAAACAGTAATCAAATATATAAGAAGATAGTGTAATATAGACAAATAAAAGAGATGATAAAGAATTATCAAGTGACTACTTGGGAAAGGGTTACCATTTCGAGGTGAAATTTAATTTAAGCTAGACCAAAGGGCACATGTCATACTAGCTAGGTGACGACGCTGGAGGAGCCACTCAGACAGAGGATGTGTATTGCAGATCCTCAGGAGGCTGTTATCCATCTGAAGAGTAGCAGATAAACCCAGGCTTAGGAGAGTGGTCTAACCAGAAGCTACTGAGGTAGGCAAAGAACAGGCTAGGCAAGGATTTTAAGGTTTGAAGATTACATTTTAAGGCCATTAGGAGCTTCAGAAGCCTTTTACATAGGCTCTTAATGAAATGTGGTTATTTCTTGAAAGCACTCTGGCTGCAACGGACAGTGGTGCGTGAGGGGTAAGGCATGGGATGAGGCATCAAGGAGTCGTTGCTCTATTTGGGCAGCAGATGCTTGGGGCAGAACTGGAGAAGTGGACAAACTGGAGCTAGCTCACATTAGTAGATATGGTTATGTACTCCAAATAAAGGATGCAAGGGCACTTCCAGCTGTCTTCAGCTCTGTCCATTGACTAGAGAATGGCAGAGTCATTTAGAAAGTTTGAGAGAGACAGGTTTAGGCTTGGGTTTAGAGGAACCAAAAAAAATTCCTGTATTAGCCTGTTAGCTTTGAGATGCTTTTGAGGTATGTAGTAGGTAAATGGGCAGTCACATAAAGGGGTTAAACTTTTCAATAGTGAGTGGCCTATGAGCTGTATTTCAACCAAGGACTTGGGAAGATTCCCCAGGGAGAAACAGAAAGACACACAAGATGGCCTGGTACTGAGGTTCAGAGCTCTTAAGACATAAGAGGTTGAACAAGAAAAAAAAAAAAAAAAGAGTGATCCTCCAGTGAGCCGTGAAGAAAGGGATGTATGTCCAGTTGCCCACAAGAGGGCTGAGTGTTTCAGAAGAGCAACCAAGGGGGTCCTAATGATGATGAAAAGTTGTGCAAAGGCAGAAGGGGAGGCGGGCTGGGGGTGGGAGCTGGATTGCCAGCTGATGTTCACTGTCACCCTCGGCAAAAACGGGAGGCAGGATATATGGCAAGAAGGCCAACTGGGATGAACTGAGGAGAGAATGACAGATCAGGAGAGGGAGAGACCAGCATAGTCAGCTACTGAGAACTGTTCTGAGCAGTTGACAAAGGAGCCGGGCCTTGGAGGTGGTTACAGAACCTAAGAAGGCATACGGTTAAAGTAGTTGGGCTAATATCCAATATATACAAAGAACTCAAAAAGTTAGACTCCAGAGAATCAAATAACCCTATTAAAAATGGGGTACAGAGTTAAACAAAGAATTCTCAACCAAGGAATATCAAATGGCTGAGAAGCACCTAAAGAAATGTTCAACATCCTTAGTCATCAGGGAAATGTAAATCAAAACAACCCTGAGATTCCACCTCACACCAGGCAGAATGGCTAGGATCAAAAACTCAGGTGACAGTAGATGCTGGAGAGGTTGTAGAGAAACAGGAACACTCCTCCATTGCTGGTGGGATTGCAAGCTGGTACAACCACTCTGGAAATCAGTTTGGCGGTTCCTCGGAAAACTGGACATAGTACTACCTGAGGACCCAGGTATACCCAGAAGATGCTCCAATATATAATAAGGGCACATGCTCTACTCTGTTCATAGCAGCCTTATTTATAATAGCCAGAAGCTGGAAAGAACCCAGATGTCCCTCAACAGAGGAATGGATACAGAAAATGTGGTACATTTACACAATGGAGTACTACTCAGCTATTAAAAACAATGAATTTATGAAATTCTTAGGCAAAGGGATGGAACTAGAAAAGATCATCCTGAGTGAGGCAACCCAATCACAAAAGAACACACATGGTATGCACTCACTGATAAGTGGATATTAACCCAAAAGCTCAGAATACCCAAGATACAATTCACAAGCCACAAGAAACTCAAGAAGAAGGAAGACCAAAGTGTGGCTACTTTGATCCTTCTTAGAAGTGGGAACAAAATAGTCATAGGAGAAAATATGGATCAGAGACTGAAGGAAAGGCCATCCAGATTCTGCCCCACCTGGGGATCCATCCCATATACAGTCACCAAACCCAGACACTATTGTGGATGCCAACAGGTGCTTGCTGACAGAAGCCTGATATAGCTGTCTCCTGAGAGGCTCTGACAGTGCCTGACTAATACAGAAGTAGAGGCTCACAGCCAACCATTGGACTGAGCACAGGATCCCCAATGGAGAAGCTAGAGAAAGGACCCAAGGAACTAAAGGGGTTTACAGCCCTATAAGAGGAACAACAATATGAACTAACTAGTACCCTCAGAGCTCCCAGGGACTAAACCACCAACCAAAGAGTACACATGGTGGGACTCATGGCTCCAGCTGCGTATGTAGCAGAGGATGGCCAAGCCAGTCATCAATGGGAGGAGAGGCCCTTGGTCCTGTGAAGGCTCGATGCCCCAGTGTAGGGGAATGCCAGGGCGGGGAAGTGGAGTGGGTGGGTTGGTGAGTGGTTGAGAGGGTAGGGTTAGGGGGTTTTTGGAGGGGAAACCAGGAAAAGGGATAACATTTGAAATGTCAATAAATAAAATATCTAATAAAAAAATAAAGTAGTTGAAATGAATAGCGAGCCTGGTATAATGAAGAAGAGGTCATAGGGTCACGAGCTCAAGGGTGATTCATTTTCTGTAATGAGGAGGAGATGGTGACTGGGGCTACAGCTACCAACAGTCTCTGATACATAGTACAGGGGAAATAGCTTTCCCATCTATTGTCTGAATGGAAGAAAGGTAAGGTTCTTATGTGGGCAATGCTTGTCCCCGCTCCCTCACTCTCCCTTTCCATCTCCCCATGCCCTCCATGTGTACTAGTAGTAGCTTTAAGCAGCCACTGTGGCCACACACTGGGAAGGCCCTGCAGCGCATCTGGAGGTTTTCTGGGTTACAAGCTGATTTCTGCATAGCAAGACATTTTATTTTCTCTTTATTACTCATTTTGAAGAAGTTGTAGTAATCTATAAAACAATTAGACTCATCCATTTCCCCATGTACAGTTGTTTTACTTGGATAATTTTTAGAACCTTGGCCAGTCTTTGTAGGGAAACACCATGGGTACATTTTGAAAGCTACTGCAAGAGTCTAGTATTATAGAGTTGGTGGCAAAAGGGTAAAACAATATTTATCCTCCCAGGGGACATTGTATTAGAAACACATTTTTTTTTTTAATAGAATGCCTTTATAGTATGTCCTCAGTGAGTGTCTGACTTTGGCCTTGAACATAACTAATCCAGCAGTAGTAATCTTTTGTAGTGTTTTTAGTTCAGTCACAAAAGGCAGTCCCCTAATTATGCTGAGTGTGATATAGACTTTTTACGGGGCTAATTTCAGAATACTTAAAAAAAATAAGGATCTACTTTTATGAGTATTTGCCTGCATGTAAGTAAATAGTGTGCATGTCCCTGGTGACTGTAGAGACCAGAAGATGGCATTGGATCCCTTAGAACTGGAGTTAGGGATAGTTATGAGCCAGCATGTGGGTGCTGGGAACTAAACTTCAGTTCTCTGAAAGAACACCAAATGCTTTTAACCACTGAGCCATCTTTCCAGCCCAGAATACAATTTCAGTGGGTCTTCAGGCTTAATTCAAATGTGATTCTTCATGCTTCTCAGTCATGTAGTATACATCCATGTATTTTAGGGCTGTAGAGCCTGTAGCCATACAACTTTTTCAAGAATTCTGGCCATTAGTTGTCAATCCAAAGAGGCTTTGCATGGTTATCCACCATGGTCTCTAACTGTAGTAATTCTTGTGGTTCTGTAGTCTCACTTCTTTCAGTTGTGTGCAGGTCAGACTGGATGACTGACATTATAATTAGTATTTGAATACAGATGACTGTCTCGTGAGAAGGAATGGTTTCCCTTGTCATTACTGTAAAATATTAATCGATTGTCTTGGGGTTCCAGAGTGCAGGAATGTCTGACGCCTGCCCAATTCTGAAGCCTCGGAACTTGATGAAATGGCTTGCACTCCACTCATCCTGTATGTTGTTGTCTTACTGCCCACAGAATGAATAACGGTCCTGTTTTAGGCCATGAAGAGGAAGTTGGGAAAAGGACAACCTTCAGGCTTTTTTATCCAGAGTCTATCTTTTCAGACTCCATTCACTATGATCCCAATACTACAGCGGTTCTCGTTGTGTTTAAGCCACAGGATTTACGGTGGCTGAGGGAAATACTGCTAGGTAAAAAAATAGTAAGTTGGCAAACTGTTTAGGTTCAGATTATGTTCAGTATTTTTTTTTCCCCTCCAAAGTAAAAGACATTCACAACATCTCATTTTCTGTGTCCTTTATTTCAGAATACTGATGGGTTTTGGAAGACACCAGCCTTAAAACTGATCTATAAACAGTACCAAATCAGAATATTAGATCCATACATTATCAGAGAAGCAGCTTTTCAATTGCTTCGTTTTCCCAGAGTGTTTCCCAAAGGTGAGGTACGTATATATCATCTCATAGCTTCAAACTAAGCATCCAGCCAAGGGCACAGAGGGACACGAGAGCTTTCAGAAATTGTTAAGAACCATGGCTCAGATGGTATTTTCTTAGGGCTATAGATGTGTTCATGAAATTGGACACCAAATGGATATGATCTCATGTTTTACAGGTTGCCAAAAAAATGTCTTTAAGGGAGAAGTGTACGTTTTGGGGGTTCTTTTGTATGTATACAGCCTTCAGACTCTTTTTTTTTTTTTTTCTGAATGGCCAATGGTTCATTTCTTACAAACTCATCCTCAGTGTTGTTCATCACAGCCTGCGTGACTGGTGGGCTGCTTGGCAGCCTTGTGCACAGAATAGCTTCAGGACAAGGATGTAGCTTTTAAGAGTGAAAAGAATCGTCTCAAGCACTGTGTCAGTCCACAGGAAGTACCAGAGGCATACACATTGGGAAGCAATCCCCCGCTCCCCCATTTTTCCAGACAGGGTTTCCTCTGTGAGACCCTGGCTGTCCTGGAACTCACTTTGTAGACCCAGCTGGCCTCAAACTCAGAGATCTGCCTGGCTCTGCCTCCCAATGCGATAAGAGAGTCTTTTAGTTCAGTTCTAGACGTTCCTGTCATATGTTGGGGGGTGACCGTTGTGGGACTGTGTCAGAATGCTCCAATCTCAAAGGCTGGAAGAGGGAGAAAACTGAGGAGTGATGATCTCAAGGGCACAAATTAGTGAACAGACCCTCCTGACCTAAAGACTTTCCAAGATATCAGCCATAGTGTTATATCCTCTTCAGAGGGAATGTGTTCTCTTTGGGGGCTTGAGTCTTAAGACATAAGGATGGCTGAAAATGTCTCTTTTAATGTTTAGAAATCCATTTTCATCAGACCAGGGCAGCCAACTGTGTTTGGGAAGAATGTAGCTATTTTGTCTGTTTAAGTTTCTGATTTCTTCTTAGAAACCTAAACACCCTACAACAGGAATTATTGCCATCACAATGGCATTCCACATATGCAGCGAAGTGCATCTTGCAGGTTTTAAGTACAACTTTTACAGACCCAACAGTCCTCTGCACTACTATGGGAACGCCACCATGTCTCTGATGAAGAAGGTAATTTTCCCTCTTTACTGCTTTAAAAAAACAAAAACCAACCAAACACAAAAACCCCTTACTTTAAAAAATGTATTGTGTTCATGTTTGTAGGGGCATACATGTATGGGTGTCTCTGGAGGTCAGAGGTCAATGTTAAGGGTTACTGCTCAGTTTCTTTTAGTCTCACATTGGTTCAGAATTTACTAGGCTGTGCAGGCAGTCGGGCCAGCCAATCAGGGATCAGTCTGCTGCCATCTCTCCAGTGCTGGGATCACAAGTGTGATCAAAACCCCCACACCTAGCATGTTACACACATGCTGGCGGTAGAACTCGGGTCCTTACAAGTACTTTACCCGAGTTTTGTCTCCAGCTGCTGGTGTTTCCTTTTTTACACCCTTGAGCTCCCAAAGGCTCAAAATAGGAATCCGGTCTAGTAGTCATTTTCCTGTGGTAGCAGTTTCTAAATTCTGGGTCTCGGGTTCTTTGGCTAGCCTCATGGTGTCTGCTGTTTCATCAAATCCCAACAGGGATTGAGTCTTTAGATTTCTTTTAAAAAAACAAAACAGTATTTAATATAATCAACTGGTGTGTCTGAGACACATGAACTCACAAAATCATCACTATGGGCATAGTAACTATGCTCCAACTTTAGTTAAGGTGTTCTAGAAATATGGAACCCTATAAAAGACTTCACATATACAATGTGGCAGACCTCTTTACCAGGTCATGATCCTCCCGATCAGACATTGATACTGGACTTGATCCTGAGGGTGAAGTTTTGAAGGAGAAGGAATTCCCTATTTTTGGAATTCTTAGATTAATTATACATCAAAAATGTTTTATTTAAAAAACATGAAATAGGAATAATTGGCTATAAAAGTATCGGGTGGTGGCCCGTCAAATCAGTCCTGTTGAATAATCCTAGAATATCTCGGATGTGGGGAAGTGATATTCATGTTGAACTTTACTGCTATCTTTTGTTCATCTAACGTGAGACCAAAATTTTAAGCTTGGAATAAATGTTGAGCTTTTTCCCTTAGCCCTTGTTTCCTACAAGAATAGTGAAACAAGAGCAGAATACCAAAGCAACTTCCTGGGGATTTCAATAGGACAGACTTATTTATTTTTTTAATTGTGGGGCTGGTGATTGGACTAGTATGCCATACTAGGCAAGTAGTCAGCCACTAAGCTACCTACTAGAATTCCTACTGTGTTTGCAGGATTAAGAACTGAACTCAGGTACTCTTGAAGGCTAAGCAAATCGTCTACCACTGAGCTAATATCTTAAGATCTTTGGAAAAATATGTTGTAGGCTCTTCCCTTGTAATCCAGGCTGGCCTCTACTTATGATCCTCCTGAGTCCCCCGTCACACAGCCAGAATAACCATCGGGAAACCGTGTCAGGCTCAGAATTGTTGCTTTAAAGGCGGAGGCAGGGGGATCAGGAGTTTGAAGTTATCATCCTCCACTACCTAGAAGTGTGAGCAGACCTAGGCTAAAAAAAACCCTGTTGGGAACTCACCAACAATAAGAACATGAAGTTTTATGGTGTCTTATCTCCAGGCCAACTTTTAAAAATAGGTTCCAGGTGCTACCCTTACATCATATGTTCTAACTTAAGTTTTTGTTGTACAACTCAGGTGGAGAGTGAGATTTGGAGTCACTCTCAAGCAAGCAGGGACCAAAGGTCCATGGAACTGGTTCCTAACCTCTGAGTTGCTTACAGGAACTTTTGGCATGCAGAGTATTAGAGCATCTCACTTTGCTAGTATCTGGAGAGCAGACCTGATAATCAGCTTACTTCATTTTCTTTTTCAGAATGCGTATCACAATCTGACTGCAGAACAGCTCTTTCTAGACAACATTATAAAGAAAAAAATGGTGATCAACTTGACTCAGAACTGACCGTACGGATCCGAAAGATGACGCTGAACATTATTTAGTTTTATTTCAAAACTGACCATACAGATCCGAAAGATGATGCTGAACATTATTAGCTTTATTTTTGTACTGCAAATTTTAGTTTATTTTTAAATATATTGGATGAACTTATCAAATTATGTATATTAAGTCTGTGGCTGCCTGGTGACTTGTAACCACCAGCTAAATTTCTGTGAATATATTTATGAAAAAAACAGGAAGATTTTTAGTTATCAGGGAAAGATGTAAAGTTTTGATTGTTGTTTTTAAAAGTGATCTTTTTAGTGTTCTGAGGTGTTTTAAAATACCTTTTCAGAGTTCCTTCATCTTAAGAGTTCTAGGTGATTTAGTTGACTTCATTTGTTCCGAGAGCCACACAACACTTTGAGATGCTTATTACGATTGGTTACTCCTGGGCATGTGACCGGGAGCCAGGTGCAGAACACAAGAATCGCCTGGAAGTCCACGGTGCCCATTGTGGTTTAATTAAGCTCCCTCTACAATTAACTAAACCAGTAATAATGTAATAATTTGCTGTTAGGGAGAAAAAATAGCCTCCTCCTCCATGCTTGAAAAGCACTCTCACCTAACGAGCATCCTGAAACTTTGATTTGGAGGGGCCGGGGGCGGGAGGGGGGAGCAGCTTCTTACTATGTAGCCCAGGCTAGCCTCGAACTTGGTTCTCTTGCCTCAGCGTCCCAAGTTCTGGGATTACAGCTATGGCTATGTGCCATTGCTCCCTCCAGCATCATTTTTATTTTTTTTTTAAAATTAAAAAGTTTTTGTTTTTGTTTTTTTTTTTTTTTTTTTTTTAAAGACAGGGTCTATGTAGTGCTGGATGGCCTAGAAACCACAATGTAGTCCAGGCTGGACTTGAACTCAGAGGTGAGGCTACCTGTGGGAGGAAGGGTGTTTGTCAGTGTAACTGTTCAAAAAAAAAAACTTTAAATGTTTATATGAGAAAATTGGAAGAGTAAAACAATGCAAGTAAAAACTTAAGATTTGAGCCGACTGTTTATTTGGGGAAAAAAATGTCATATTTCACATGACTAAATTTCACCTTCAGTCAAACATTCAGTGGTCATTTCAGGTACATGAGAGAAAAATCTGAAGAAACACAAATGTGAGGCGAGCGTACAGGAAGTGTGATTCAAAATGCTGGTGTTACTGGCAATCAATTTGCCTCCTCCCTTAAGTGTGTGTGTGTATTATAAAAAGAGTGAAATGTCACAAAAAGAATAAATGAAATACTGAAAAACTATAAATAGGAGGGATCTGATAGTGAGGGCAGCTCATGCTGGCAGTGTCCAGCTACCTAAGTGAGGGGAACGCCGGTACTAGCTGACTCGACATGCTGATGGGGGTGTTTCCCCTTTACTCCACAGCCACACAGAGCTGGGCTGCCCAGATTCACTTCCGTAAGAAGGCAGATTGAGGATCGTTGGAGCTGGCAGCGGGGATGGTGGGATGGGGACCAAGGGAAGAAAAACTAGTGGGAGTATTTTGAAATGATAGTATACCCACTGTGATATTGGTCATAAAATGTGACTGTTGTCAACATTGAGAAATTTGGCATTTTCTGGACTATGATGTCAAGGTTGCTTTATTTAATCCAAATAATCTGAGGAAGACACACATATATAATTTATTAAAAAGACATTAGAATCTCACTATTTCCAACAGCCTAAATTCTAGCAACATATACAAATATCAAGTGACTACAGTACATGCCGAGGTAAGAAAAATACATTCTGGGAGAATATCACTGACACTCAGCCATTTCCACTTCTGTATTTCAATACATTTTATTTTCACCATTCCCAGTGCCAAAAATGGAAAATGAGAGAAACTACACACAAATTCGTCTAATTGAGATTGGTGCCACAGTTAACCTAGATACCCTACAACCATCCAACTCCCTAGAGTTTTGCAGTTCAAGGACTTTCAAGTTCAACCCAAAAGGTAGAATTAACAACTCCTTTTTCTACAGAGCCCTGTCAGTTCTTTGTGGAGGATTTGGAACTTCCCAGTACCCCCTGTAATCTCTGGGTTCTTTCTAGTGATCTTGTCTGTCTTGTTTTCCTACTCCCCTTTGCTGCTCTCCAGGTGACGATGTGGAGCCAAGGCATGGAAATGGCTACAACCACTTTTAATGCTTCATCCCTGGGGCAGGGAGAAGAGAAGGACACATACAGAATACAAGATAATCATGACTGTATAAATTCTCTGTGTGAACAACAAATCAACCCATTGTTCAATGGAAAGTGCAAATAGTGAAAATATGAATTAAATAACTGGACTAGTCCTGTTACTCTCAACAGGAACTACTGTGATCTACAAACAGCATCTAATAGATTGCAAACAGGAATTTACACTACCTGTGCCGGTTCCGAGGAGCAAGTGACAACCAAGTTAGTGTAATTTTCTGAACCTCCAAAGGCTGCACTTGCCACACTGCTCTCTCTATTTGTATAATCAATCGTATTATCAGGAAAAGAGAAACCCAATAAGCCACAGTGACTTAAGTATTGAGTATTTCAAGCAAAGAATTAACAAAGTAAAACATACTAACCAAGGGGTTTGGTCAACAATGGTTACTTTCACATTTCACTTGATTGTCTTCCAAAGGTTTACCAGACATGTAAGTGACTAAGAACTTCAGATAAATCTACAATACAAAAACTAAGAGGAAAAGTACAAAACCAGAAAAAAATCATTTGAATCAGGCTCAGCTCTTTATCTGCAAAAGAAAAACATATAACAACAACTAGGTTTGTTATGAAAACCATTGGTAGAGTTCAAGGAGAGCAGTGGCCATAGGAATCAAGTCACACAATGTGCATTACATCAGCAAACATGGCCTCGCTTTGTTCTGAAACAGTTCTGGGACACAGACAAGATAGCAGGCTTCTTTGGAAAAACAACTTCATCTTCAAAACATCTCTTAAAGCTTCCAACAGGTGTGTGACTCAAAGATAAGTCTACTCTCTGCCCACTAAGTATCAATAAAAGTGAAACAGCCAAAGGTTTGCTTTGCTCCCACCTGAAAGGGGACAACTGCATCTTGTGCTTAGTGCAAGCTCAACACGCGCTTTTGCTTCATAATCTTGAAACAAAATGTGCACTGATTTTTTTCAACAAGGAGGGAGACTGTGTCTCAAACTCTGCAAGACAAAAGGCAGTCTACAATAAAAGCAGCAAAAGTCATCTGAGGAGGTGGCAGGGAGCCTGCGCAAACAGTTCTGAGCAACTTTTAAAACCCTGGTGTGCTTGCGGAAGGAAGCGAAGTTAAATACTGTTTACTGCTATCCAAATCTAGTGAAGTTTGGCAGTTCTATAACCTGGGTGGTATAAGCTGACAAAGTGCCGGGGACCTGACAGCCAAGTGTACTCTAAATCTACAAACAGGTTTGTGGCAAGGGAGAGTTTGTTTCCATCTGATGTGCTCTTTCAGTTCGTTCCCAGTCTAAGGCTAATCCACCATAATGTTTATTTACCCGACCTGCCGTGAGTGTAGCGAGTGCAGCGCAGTTGTGCTTAGGCACTGACAAGTACCTTGCTGGGAAGGATTACACACAATTCCGATGATACAGCATCTCTGTCAACCAGGTCTGACACAAAGGGCCGCTTAAGCCTCTTCCCAGACAGAAGGCAGACCTGGAGAAGCATATTGCTTTCTTTCTTCTTGTAGTAGAGGGCGTTGAACGTACGGCCTGGCACATGCTGTACTGGAGCACTAAGCCACTATGACTGAGCTCCACCCCTTATTTTATGAGTGGCCTAGGCTAAGCCTGAACTCACTCTGTAGACTATAAAGGCTGACCTAGGGTCGGCTTGTGTCAGGCTCCTGGCTACTTGGGATTGCCAGCTTGAACCATCAGACCTGGCTCATGTTGGTTTACTGAAGAGAATTGAAATTAAAGAAAACATAGTTGACAAAAGTTCTGAAAGTCCTTGGGACACACAAATTTGCAAATTTTTGGGCTTGTGTGTAAATAAAGCAAAGAAATTTTAAATTTTTAAATTTTACTCTCCCCTTAGCCTCTTCCCTAAAGTAATTTACATATTACTTTAATGATGCAGAGGGCTCCTTTTATAGCTTTTCTAAATTGTAAGTTGCTTGTCTCCCATTTCCATGTGGAGAAGTATACTTACAGACAGGAAGGCTGGCTTCCTGTGGCTGCTTACTGGAAAGGAGGCCACCAGCATTTATAGACACAGGTTGGAGCCAGGCCACAGAGGGTGGGTGGGACCAGAAGAGGGGATCCCATATCCTGTACCAGGAGGTATTAATACTGTTAAGAGTGTCAGTCACCCAGCTCACTGCAAGGCAGGCTGTTCTAACAGTGTGCCTTCCTAGGGAAATACAGAGAAGTGTACATGGCCACAGCTAGAACAATGCTTATCAATCACTGATGGTTGTGAGGAAAAAAAAAAAAAAGAATGCAGACAGTGATATAGGATTAAAAGAGAAGGGAAGCATGATAGTACCCACCTTCACAAAGGGAGGATTTCAAGCCATTCGATATTTCAAGAACAGTACCATGCATAATTACCAGCAAGGCTTACAGAACCATCTCAAGTTCATTAATGTACCTGCAGCATTGTAATAAATACTCAGTGATTTTCAGTTTCTTTGAAGTGCATTATAGGGAGCTTTTTTTTCTGTATTAAAAATAGTGTTTTACAGTAGTAACAAACAGGATGTTTGAAATGTAACAGGCAAGCAGTAACTGTGCCACACAGTAACATCTTTAAAGCAAGATGGCAAGGCAAGTAGTTTCTTGTACCTCGGTCACCACATTCCTCTAACCACTTCAGTGACAGATACATAATACATTCTACATTACTACCACTAAGAATTAAAAAAGCCATGTGCTTTAAATGGATGCTTTGTACAAAGCAGCACCACCGTCAAAGGATTTCTTTAAAAGCATCAAATTTCTCATCCCTTCCTGCTCCTGGTACTTCCTGGGTGCTCTGTGGCACCTGGTACACCAGTTCCTCTGGGGTAGCTGCTGACTTCCCACCTTTTGGGGTGTCATACTGAGCCTGGCTGGAGGAACAGCTGTCAGTCCTGGAGAGAAGAGTGTTGTAAGTTCCCACTAAAGCAGGAGGTTGGGTCCCTGCAGTTTTGAAAGTGGATGTGGAGGGCAGACCAACTGAGGCTGTGGGGTGCCCTGACATGTCCATGACGATCGGGGTTGCATACTCAGGCCCTGTGATGGGCAGTGGTTCAGCATAGGCGTGATACACCTCCTGCACCGGAGAGTTGTAAGGATCGAGATCTGCGTAGCCTGCTTCTTTTCCTTCTTCAGGTTTAAAGGTAGATCTCTGATGGAGTGTGCCAACAATTCCTCCCACTAGGGGCTGTGCATATTCTGTGGATACCACAAGACACAATGGGACACTTATGAAAACAGAGATTATGTACTTTTAAGGTGACAGCTAAAGGTTATGCCAACACCAAACAATTCCTCGTGGCACTGTGGTTTTTATCAATGTAAAGCTACAGAATTCCTACCCACAGGGACTAGCTGAAAAGTATGTTTAGGCTTTCACAGTGGTAACCTGACATGCCAAGAAGTCTTACTCATGTACTTTTACATCAATATTTATGTATGTTCTGTAGCCTTACAAGCAGAATCTGAATGGAAGGATGTATTTTGGACTAAGTATTAGTCTTGGGAAACATCACCTCATTCCCTGTTAGGAACTATCAGGAGAGGTGAGACTGCATACACTAGGGTGGCAGGATGCCACAGTCAGGCTCTTTCAGCTTTTCCTCATCTTTACTGTCTTGTGTATTGGTTTCATGTACATGTGGGGGCCAGAGGTTCACAGTGGGCATTATTTCTCAAGAGCTGTTCACCTTGTTTCTGAGACAGTGTTTCTCACTGGGATCTGGGGACCTGTTTATTGGGGGTAAGCCATCTCCAGGCTGATGGATAAAATGCCCAGTGTCCATAGGAAAGAAATGCTACAGTTTTATGAGAGGTATGTCTAAGCAGAAATGATTAGTTCTCTCGAGGTCAGCTTTTGAAAAAGTTAACCTTCAGAACAGAGTTTATATATTTAAAAAATTGTATGTGTATGAGTCTCTGTACCATGTGTGGGCCTGGTGCCTGCAGAGGTCAGAAGAGGGCATCTGATCACTCAGGACTAGAGTTACAGGTGGTGGTGAGCTGCCATATGGGTGTTGAGAATGGAACTTCTCTCTGCAAGTGCCACAAGTGCTCCAAGTGCCGAGCCATGTCTGGTTCCAGACCATAGATTATCCTTAACATATAAGACAGATCAAATATACAGTAAATCCTAAAGTCCTGGGTACAAGCGTCAGTGTTTCTCCTCTAGCCTGGCACTCAGGGCTATGTCATCCTACCTGCGGAATCAGCTTGCAGCACTGTGGTGACTTCCCTTGGACTCAGGTGACTAACTTCACTATTGCTGTAGCGCACTGGTGTCTCCTCGTGTTCCACCGATTTGGCAGGGAGAAGCTGCTTCACTCCTTTCCACCAACCTTCATTGCAATTGTAAGGCAGGGAGCACGCATTACTTACGGACAGAGACCGAAGCTCCAGAAGCCAGCCCCATGCGCCTCTGCTCTGATAGAATGTTAAGTGCAAAGCAGCACATGTACGAATCTCTACCTAATACACATGCACAACAAGTCAGTGGCACCAGAGAATTTTTAAAAAGGTTTTCTCAAAACTTCCAACATTTTTTAAGCTCTCCCTAAGCTGTACCCCACTATACTCTCTGGTCATGGCGCCATCCTCTCTTCTAGTTGGGAAACTAGGGAGGGGATTTGAAGCAATTCAAATGACCAAGGACCACATAGGTTCTGAAAGTGCTAGACTTCCAACTGCTGGTCACAATGGCAGTCAGACAGACACACATACAGTTCCTGGGACCCTGGTCCGCCTTATGTGGTGCTTACACAGACCACATAGGAGGCTGGTCTCCTTAAGACGAATAATTACAGGAACAGACCAACTTTCCAGAGGAAAAGATAATAATGTGTGTTTACATTTTTCCCTTAATTACTTATGAACCAGATAGTGGAGCATATTAATTTAATTTGTATTTTATGTGCAATGGTGTTTTGTATGCATGTCTGTGTGAGAATGTCAGATACCCTGGAACTGGAGTTACAGAGAGTTGTGAACTGCCATGTGGGTGCTGGGAACTGAACCCAGGACCTCTGGAAGAGTAGCCAGTGCTCTTAATTGCTGAGCCATCTCTCCAACTCCAGGACAGCATGTTAATATCTACCTGAGGACTCCCCAAGGACCTAAGAACATATTTCATCCACCAAGAGAGGGGAGATTTCTCTCTGACTAAAAAAGTAGCGAAATCCACAAGTTACCTGCCCGATCCCAGTGGGGTAAATCATAGGTGCCTTCAGTTTTTTTCTTTCTGAAAATAGAAGTTAGGAAACAGTGAATCCTCTAGTGAAAAATCTCCCAGAGGGCAGCATAAACACCAGTGAATGAGTAGTCAGGAGCACGGGGTACTTTAGAAGAGAAAAGCCTTTAGCTTTTCATACTCGTTATATTGATGTCCTCACCCCACCACCCCAACAAACAACAATGTCACAACTGCTAGTGGCCAGCGGTGGGGGAGGCCTGGAAGGACCTACATCCATCTGTGAGGAAGAGGAGACACAAGCACAGTGAACAAGGATCACACTGCCCACTCCCTCTACCTCCAGCTGATCTGTCCTCCCAGGAGAAACTACTCTGTTTTAAGATTTACTATCTCTCCAGGTCCTTTTACTAGAGAAACCCAGCAGCGAAAGCACACTTCCTGATACACACGCCAGTCTCACCTGGGCTCGCCGTCACCTGAGGACCTGAGTTTGATCCTTAGAATTCACAATATGGAAGGAGACAAACAGACTCTTGCAAGCTGTCCTCTAAACACACGCAACCTGGTATTTGTATACCTATATACACAGCATGTAGATACAGAGATCAAGACAGAAAGCTCTCAGCACCCAGAGGGGAGGTCTTCATGAAATCTATCCCCATCTGAGGAGCTGCTGATAATAGCTACCTGAAGGGGGAGAATTAATTAGTTTTCTTCAAGGGTGTGGCTCCCAGCAGGTAGACCCGACTCCAGTGGATGGCCACACACCCAACTGTATAAACAGTAAGTTGGATGGGGAGACGGGGGTGTGGACCCCAGAGGAGTTTGGGTCAAGTACGATCAAGATGTAATTATGCAATCCTCAATTAAAAAAAATATTTTATGGGGCTGGAGAGATGGCTCAGCAGTTAAGAGTACTAGCTGCTCTTCCAGAGGTTTTGAGTTCAATTCCCAGTAGCCACATGGAGGTTCACGACCATCTATAAAGGGATCTGATGCCCTCTTCTGGCCTGCAGGTGTACATGCAGCAAAGCACTCAAAATCAATAAACAAAGAGAAAAAAAATATGCTATTAAAAACAACAAACAAGAGTTACTATTCGGGAGGTGGTGGCGCACACCTTTAATCCCAGCACTTGGGAGGCAGAGGCAGGCAGATTTCTGAGTTCGAGGCCAGCCTGGTCTACAGAGTGAGTTCCAGGACAGCCGGGGTTACACAGAGAAACTCTGTCTTGAAAAATACAACAAAACAAAACAAAACAAAACAAAACAAAACAAAATAAAAAAAGAATGAATAATTTAAAAAAAAAAAAGAGTTACTATTCACTCACAGCTTTTTACACAGAAAACTTATCAAACTAAAGGCCACTAATACAATCATGCAATCTCTCCTAATTAAAGGTAGTGTTTACAGGCTTCCAAGAAAGACTCTGCTTTATAAACGAGCGATCACATAGCTTGTGACCCACAAGTGTGTCTCTCACAAAGAGTTCGCGCTGTTTGCCGGCTAGGATGCACAGATCCTCTAGCTGCTAGAGTCCAGCACATAGGTCAACAGTTGGCATAATGGAGCAGACAAGTATTTAGATATAATATTTATTGAACAGTGAGCAAATAAGTCATCTTCTTTCTCTTTAAGCCTGTCCCTTCTGATGTTCTCTCGCACCACTACTAGTCAGACTGCAAGAGGCAGAAACCTCACATCACTCCAGGATGCTGCTGCTTCTTCCTTCACATAGTCATTCGTCCTTCTGACATTGTTGTAGAGCGCATCCCTTTTGTAGAATCATGCTGTTTTACTTCTGTTTGACTAAACTGTTTCCAAGTATATCCCAATGCCTTTTTCCCCCTCTTTAAGCACCAGAACCATACTTCACAAATCCTGTCACTTTCCACAGTCATCTAATAATATAATCAGTTTGCTTAGCACTCAATAATTTTCTAATCTATAGAATAAAACCTACATTTCTCTTTCCCAGAAAGCCTTTCCAGATCCAAGCTCAGACAGCAGCTCCATAGATAGTAACTATCTGTGGATCTGAAGGAGAAACCTGATTTTACTCTAGTGACTATCCTAACAGGTGAAATGTGCCATTCTTCCATGTAGGTTCGGCTTCCTATCCCCGTGCCCCTCCCCCAATCAATCATGTGAGCAAGCTGGGTACTGACCTGTTTCTCCAATGCCAAGCACACACTAAAATGAGGAGGAGTGTGGTGAGGGCCATGACCAGCACAGGAACCAGGACAGCAGCCAGTGCAACATCTGAAGCCATGGAACAGAACCATCACATTAACAGTGAAGCAGACATCATGACAGAGATGTCGAAAGAGGTTAGCATAGCTCAACACTTCGTATCTCAGAACAACACTTATGAAACAAAGCTGGCCACAACTGGGAGACACAAAGTGTTTACAGACTAGTGGACAGTTCACTCAGCATGTTGCTTGCTCATTCCACCTCTACCTCTGCACATGTTTAACAGCAGTATAGGTTTTGTTTTGTTTAGCTTTGGTTTTTTGAGACAGGGTGGTTTCTTTGTGTAGCTCAGGCTGTAGCCCAAGCTGGTCTCGAACTCACAGAGATCCACTCACCTCTGTCTCCTAGTGCTGAAATTAAAGGCATGTGCCACCATTGTCTGGCAAAAACAGTATGTTTCAAATTATCAGAAGTCACCAAAATTTAAAAGATGAATGCTAACCTAAAAAGCATCTTATGTATATGTTGTAAGACATTACAGGCCAATATATATATATAATAACAAGTCCACTGTCACCTACAAACCCATCAAGAAAATACAAGCAAACCCCAGCTGCAAAGAACTGTCAGTGAAAATGAAAACAAGATGCTGTGTCTGCTTCTAACACTGCAGTCACTGGAAAGGAGAATGAGAGTACAGCAAGAAACAGGTTTGCTGATGGGATATAAATAAATATAAATATAGATTTCTGATGGGCATTTTCAGCCAATATGTATAAGAATCTATTAACGTCTACATCAAGAATCTATTTGGGGAAGACATCAAGGTATTCAAAGATACATCTTTAAAGATGCTCACTGCTGAGGATCCAGTGAGGAGAGGGGAAAGTGAGCTGTGCTGTGGTCACTACAGGTGAGAGGAGTTACCAACTGAGAATGATATTACCACAACATGACAAAATATATAGATATGGCCTAGTCACAGTGTAGCTGAGCCCAGAAAGCCATCTGTGCATAAATAGAATACACATGATGCTGGGGTTAGACCTTGAGTTTTATCAGTCTATCCTCATCTCATCCCACTGAAAATGGTCTGCTCCAAGTTACTTGGAATAGTACTTCCTTCCTTTACCCTACAATCCTCTTCCACAAGTGAGCAGAACAAGAGCAGAAAATGCTGACAGTCATTGAGGGCCCATAGCCAGGTGCTGTGCTGTCTAGCCAGAGCATCTCCTTTACTATAACTGTATCCAAGACAGGAAGCAGTATATCAGAAGAGAGCAACAGGGAGAAGGTGGACAATAACATCAGGTAGATACTATCAGGTAAATGCACTGGTACCAGGCTACAGAGGAAGGGATTCACTGTGGGCAGCACACAAGCTAGGATGGAGGAGAGGGAAGTCTGTAGGCTCCCCAAAGGAATTCTCCTCTTTATGGTTTCCACTCTGTAAAGGTGGAGGAGAAATGGAGAGTGAGTGAAGTTAGTTGGTCAAGTGTTTGAGAATGTGGGGAGTGTTTACAATAGCTTAAGGAGAGAACAGAGGAGCTCACTGGGGGCATCTGCCAGAGTGCCACCACATATCTGATCCTGACAGGATTTTCTCAATGAAATTAAATAGAGGAAGAGGAGGAGGAGGAGAAATAAAATCATGACTGAGACCAGGAAGCACTCAGAATCAGAAACAAACATGCATTTTCTTTGTTTTCTTTTCTCCTCCTCTCTCTCTCTCTCTCTCTCTCTCTCTCTCTCTCTCTCTCTCTCTC
>JADRCD010183792.1:30966-43213 GCA_019843815.1 Montemys delectorum
TCTCTCTCTCTCTCTCTCTCTCTCTCTCTCTCTCTCTCTCTCTCTCTTTTTCTTTCCAGTGGGAGGAAACAGTATAGGTTTACATGGCTAGTTTGATTAAATCTCAGACATTTGGGATTTAAGACAACTGCCTGGACTCAGGAGCTAGTAATGTAGCTGCCTTTTAAACACGAGGTCTTGAATTCAGTCTCCAGAATCCATGTCACACACACACACACACACACACACACACACACACACACACACACACCATCAGTGTTGCTATGTTCTTGTTATCCCAGTACGATGGAGACAGGGACAGGCAGATTTAGAGGCTCAACGGCCATCTAACATAGCTTGGTTAGCAAGTTCCAGGCTGGAAAGAGATCCTATCTTACAGAAGAGACAGAAATTGCCTAAGGAATACATCTGAGGTTGTCCCCTGGTCTCCATATATAAACACAAACAATTCAGCTTAGATTTGGAAAAAAAAACAAAAACCAACCAACCAAACAAAAACCCTGTAGGTTTCCATCCTACTACTCCAAAGCTGGGGCGCATTTGCTTGGAGCTCTCATTTCTCTCTAGCTTCTCCTATACCATGAGGAAGATAAGAACAGGAAAGACGCTTATGGATGAAAATCTGGAGAAAGGTATCTGAATTTATACAAACTTTTAGAAAGTGAAAGTAATATAATTATTAAATTACAGGGGGTGAGCTACTGTAGATGAAGCGCCCTCTAGTGGCAGGAGAGTAGTGACTGGGATGGAAAGATCAAGATGAAAGAAAGAAGCCAGACCACATGAAGACCAGACACTTTTCTACAGGATTTCATGTGCAAGTAGAGAATATGTAAGCAAAGCCCGTGAAATACAAATGGGAGTGCAGGTGCAGTTAAAGGTCCTATAAAAGGACCCTGTGGCCCAAGAGTTTTGAAGCTCTCCTTCAGCTCAATAACCCCACTTCCACTCCTGAAGTGTTTTCTATTTATAAACTGTCTACTTTATTTCTAACTATGCATCCCTGGTAAGACATAAGAGCCTAGCGTCAGTCCAGTATCCTCTGAAGCCCACACTGCAGCAGCGTGGCAGTAAAGCATGCTTTTCCTTGTTCCTTCTTCCTCTCTTTTAGGGTATCCTATGTGCCCACCGGGAGCGGAGGAGGGGCTGGCTCTCACTTTTTGAGGCCCTTCTTTCCCACATGGCGGCTCACCCTGCTTGCCAACTTTTCTCCTTTCCTGTTCTCCGCCCAACTCTGCAGCTGTGACCATTTACAGCTCGTTTCCTTCTCATCCTGTAATAAAACTGTACTGAGAGCTTCTCCCTTTCACTGAGAGGGGACTAGGGTTTCCTGGTAATGCTTTCGTTTCTATACTTTGCTGAAAATGGGCACTTTTTTCATGTTAGTGTTGATTGCTAATTTTCCTGTGACACTGACATTTTATTTTCTGAATTTAACTGAAAGTTTTCTTTTCAACAAGCAAGAAGAACAATGAGTTGTACAATGTAAAACTGTACTTATCATTCTAATGCAATTTAGAAGTAACTCTAATGTCTGAATGAAGAGTCATAAAAGAAAATTACAAATGCATAGAAAGCAGAGGGTATTTAAAAAAACAGGAATGTTAATTGAAGTATATTTTGAAAAGTGCTTTTCACTCTCCTCTACCAAGTCCCCCCTTTAGTAAATTAATATATAATGTAGGTAAAAAGCTTGCTTGCTGATGTGGCTTAATCATTTCTAGAATGATGTGTTTCTGAGCTCGAGACTCGTGTGCTTAGTTGACGGGGTCGTAAGAGGAGGCCGAGAGCCACGCATCAGCTTTCCTACATCAGAGAACAGACTGAGCTTCCCACGGGCTTCTCCCTAAGGACAGAAGTTTTATATACTTATT
Source organism: Montemys delectorum (assembly GCA_019843815.1). Lineage (NCBI taxonomy): Eukaryota > Metazoa > Chordata > Mammalia > Rodentia > Muridae > Montemys > Montemys delectorum. The sequence goes on from JADRCD010183792.1 coordinate 32,841, forward strand.
TGGGATGAGCTGGAAAAATACAGATGAAGTAAGTTTGCTGGAAACTCTTAACTGAGAGCAAGAACCCCACCAGGTAAGACTGCCCGTGCCTGATCTGCCTACCTTTGGTTACACTGGGAGTTACGGTCGTATTTTTTATATCAGGAGTGGCAGTTGTCTGTGTCGGCTGTGGAGGAAGTTCATTCCTACTTCGTGGTTGCAGTGCTTGAGTAAATTTAGGGGCACGACCTTGAAAAAAGTTTGAAGAAATCTTTATTTATTTTTTAATCATTAATAACTTGATTAAGGAAAGTCTAATTTTATGTTTTAAATATAGTTACAGGACATGTCATAAATCCAGGGCATATCAAAGGCTCATATGAAAAGCAGGCATACCTTTACCTAGCTTAGGTTGAGCGGTAGTGTTTTTGAGGTTATTGCTGATCCGAGGAGGTGGAGTAAGCTTTGGAAGGCGACCTTAAAAAATGGTTTAGAAATGCTTATAGTTTAAAAAGAGCAATGTTAAGTGTTCAACATTTCCTAAATTGCTTAATTCTGCAGAACAATTTTAAATCTCAGAATCCAGATGGATAATTATACTTTGCATTAGATACAGGAAAACTAAGATTTTTCAGGCTTTATAAGATTTTTCCAGCTGTTAAATAATTAAATAATTAGTAGGTAATCTTAGAAGAGCATTGGGGAGCAGAATACTGTTCAATTCTATAGCTATAACTTAATGTATCAGTTCATTTTAATGAGTATGTATGGCGACCCGACTATGTCAGGCGCAAGGCTAGCTTTGTGGAATATAAATAAACACCATTCAAATGTTATAAAATATTGAGGGAATTTATTTCAGTTTTTAATGAATTCAAAATAAAAGTTACTCAAGCTAAGGTTGCTGTTCTACTCCTCAATGCATGTATCTCAATACGCAGAAACTAATTTTAAGTCTCCAAGACTAGCACTGGAGCGCAGTCACATAATACTGTCTCACCAGAATGCTGTTGCCTTCGCATCTGTAGTTTGAAACCATTCTGATGGCAACTTTTTAACATGAAAACAAATGAGTGATTCCTACCAGAGAGAGGACTTTGAAAGGTGTCAAATACAAAGAAATGGTATCTACCTGAAGTGACAGAAATGACCATTACCTGATCTGATCATTATATACGCATACACATACTGAAATGTCACGGTGTCCCATATATGTGTGTGATTACTGTGTGTCAGTTAAGGAGGAAATTTAAAAGGGAAATGGAGGGGACCACTGTCGGCCAAACTGGCTCTTTACCTTTGAGAGTAAACTGACATCCAAGCAGTTCCACTTTCATGGCAATTTTCTGTTGCCACTGGACAGGGTTCACTCTAATGAAACGTGCAATAATTGGTGGCAAAAAGTTATTACGAACATCCTTGTGATAATCTTTGTTTCCTTGAAATATCTTTAAAAAATAACAAAAATTGGTATTTTACATCAAAAAGAGACCAGAAGTGGACTGCTCCACCCAAGCATGTTCAACAACATCTATAAAGTATGACAACAGAACAGACTTCTCAGAAAAGGACTCAATTACCATTTGGAAAAGCAGTTATTAAGAAAGAAGCTGCACGTTTTACCTGGAAGCTTATCTGAGGGAAACACTAACTATAAAAACGTCATTAGGATGGCTTAACAACTGGACAGGAATGCTAACCTGGCAATATGGGAGAAGTTTCAATTGCAGGGCCACAGTTTATCATCCTCAGTCTCTGTGCAACTAACGATTACCTAAACTTGTACATTTAAAGTGAAAAAGAGCCATCACACAAAGGCCTGATCAAGATGCTCAGCTCGTGCCAGGCCTCTTTCTCCACCTGCTGGAGCACCCGCATTATGGCACTCCTCACACCACAATCCCATTTGTCAACACTTGTTGCTTATGTGAAGTAGCAATAACCCTGAAACACTGTTCCTGTCTTTGATTTAACAACTGTAACTAAACAGCTACAAATGCATTATAAAAACAATTTTTAAGTAAAAAAACATGATTAAAAGTGATTATCTCATTATCTCAACCCTTTCAAGCAAATGTGTTTTTTCCTCAGTCAGCCCCTATTTATACTGTATTTTCATGGACTTGCCATAAGTGGTCTTCAAGGCAGGGTACAGAAAGAGTGCCCACGGGGTGACCGTGTGTGGCCAGCAGCAGGAGCCGAGTTGACTATGACTTCTGACTTAATCGCGGGGCTGCACTGAGTTAAGCAGGGCCTTGCTTTCCCCTTGTGCCAAATTAGCCATGTCCATTCTAGTAGCTAAATCGAGAACACGTACACACTGGACTTCTCACGTCATCTCCAAGTATGATAGCTAATTCTTCCTGGCCTATCCGCATGTACTTAGAATATACATGCCTGAAGATACATTGAGATCTTTATTTTCTATTATGTTCACTCTAAACTCCCAAGAGTCCCCCTTTCTGTAAGCTTCTCTGCTTTCCTTAGATACTGCTCTGAAACAGAATAAAAGCCAATGTTTACGGCTTTGTTATCAGTGAACAGGAACTAATGAAACACCATTTCGGGACGTAACTATTGGCAAAGGCTGGGGATGTAGCCCAGTTGGTAGACTGACTGTTTATATGCACAAAGCCCCAAGTTCTGTCCCCATCACCTCATAGAACCGGGTACAGTGAAGCCTATCTGTAATGGAGTCAGGTTCAGAATCAGAAGTTCAAGTCCACACTAGGACTGTATGACCCCAACAAAATGCTATAGCCCATCTGCCAGTATTTACTGAAAATCCAGTGCACAGGGAAGTTTGTTAGACATCCTTAGGAAAAAATTTTTTTAAAAGGACATGCATTCTCTCTCATTCTCCCCTAAATACAAAGACGGTATAATATTAGAAAGAATAAATTATTAAAGTTTAGGATATTTATTATACTTTCTGGAAATAAAATCAAGTTCAGGCTCTGTGTGTATGTAGAGGCCTAGAAGATGTGTCAAAACAAATACAAGTTACCTGAGAAGTGAATGGATGGACAGGTTTAAGTGCAGAGAAATGTGCTATTTCATTCAGTTCAGAGACTTCCTCCTCTGTCAGTGACTGAGTGAGAGAAGCTGGACCTCAGCCATAAACAGCTGAAGAACTGGGAAAGTGCACGGCGCATAGTTCTCAAGACACTGGGCAACGGGCAGCAGAGGGTAGGAAGCACAGACAGGGAACCAGACAAGGCACGCTCTGCTCATCAGTTCTGACTGGTGAATTTCAGCTCACGAGGCAAGAGTATCCCACACTCTAGAGAACCTGCTAGTGTGGACCATCTGCAGCAGCATGGAGAGCCAGAGGCCATGAGGTCAGTAGACACCTAGAATTTCTAGGATAGAGCTTAACAGAGTAAGGACAGGAAAGGAGCAGAATGAGTGACAGCAGGAATGGCTGAACTACAGCAAGGCCACTTCGCTCTATAAGGGACTTCCCCTAAGTCCTCAGCCAGAAGCAACTTAGAGTCAGAAAGAGAACCCTGAGACGAGTAGAACAAGCCTATGACAACACACGCTTCAAAACACTCTACACCATCAGCACACACAATGAGTAAATTTCATAATACATGGGATGCTGTCTCAATGGTGACTGGCAAGTTAGAACCCAAAGCTGATCATCCTGCCTAGCAATACATACAAAGAAATCTTTTCCTGGTAGCTTAATTGCATCCCAGAATAAAGCTTTAGATATTATAGCTTTATACATACATGTAAAGGATTAACAATGCTAATAAAAACATCCAGAAGCAACCAATGGCATAATGGCTGGCACTGAGGTACGTGTTTGATAAAGTTAACAGATGAGCACACTAACGGAGTTTTATGCTCCACGTTCATATACCTATGAAAAAATAAAACCCAAGGAAAACTGGAGGAGGGAAAAAAATACAGTACTGTGTTAAAGAATGCATTAGCTAAGATTAAAAGACTGGGCACTGCAGAAGAACAAAACAATGGAAAGACAAACCAAACTAAACCAAATCAAAACAACCCAAACGCCTCCACAATACTTCATGGCGAGAATAACAAAAAGATTTTAATGAAAGAACAAGAACAGAGCAGCAGGGTGGTCATGCAGGTGCTTGAAATAAGAGACTATGAAATAAGAAGTGGGCTGGGATAGTCGCTGAAGGAAAGAAAGCGCTGCACGTCTCCCTGAGGGAGAAGCCCCCACTCACACGGCACCCATCTTCCCTGTGGACAGAGGTCCTCCACTTTGAGATTCTCTCAAGGGTCGAGCATGAACTTGAGGATGGGACAAAACCCCAGTGACACATTCCCATGACTCTCCCATGTTGTCCCTGCTTGCCCAGTTCCAGTGTGTCCACAATATTTTGCTAAGACAAAAATGCTGGTCACTGGAAATTATGGGAATTCTCATGAAGGAAAAACAGTTTTTTTCTGGCGCAGCAACCAGTGAGGTGATCTTACAATGGCCTTTCTATCTTTAGTGTACTTCAGCTTTTATTCTGCCTCCCTTTCCTCTTGCTTAGTTGAAATTCGAGAACAAAGTCAAGGCTCCATCATTTGGAAGACTTTATAAAGACAAGGAAACTGAATGTGACTATTTAGAAGTTCTTACTTTAGCAGCCAAAAAACTTGGATGATAATTCAGTAACAATTACAATCAGTACTAATTATACAATCACAGAGACCTAGAATCACCATCAATTTTCTAAGCTTGCTTAGACTATGAAGACAGTAACACGCAGTACCTAAAATAACCAGAAGAGAGCAGAGTGAGACAGCATGACATTTAACATTCCAGAATCCTTACCTTGTCCTGATCCACACCAGGTTCTCTGTACACAGTCCATTTCTGCCCATCGTCACTGTATAGAACTCTGTAGGCAGACACATAGTAATTGTGTTCTACCATGGTAGACCCAGTGGTTACGATACCTGCAGAGTGGAGTTCGTCTCATTAGTGCACAGCTGCAGACTCCCAAAGTCAGCTATACACAGCCGATGTACCCTGCAAACATTTCTGCCTATGGCTTGTTCTCATCTTTGTGGGCAGTTTCGTTATCACAGTTACTAAGCCCCTGGCTTTACTCCCTTGGAGAGACAGAAGAACTGTGGGCACATGCAAAGACAGAACTACTGTGCATTTGCAGCTTGTATTCACACCATTAGAAGATACATTTCAATTATTAAGAATGATTTCCTGGGAATGAACATTAAGCATGATGACTAGTAGGCAAACATCAGTCTTTTAACAAACATATCTAAACCAAAATTACCCCAATCACTGTTAAGTTTACCTAAGTTAAATTTATACTCACTACATGTGGAATACAAGTTATTTGTAGCATTTAAAATACATTCATTCCCCTTAACTATAAATTTCTTAATAACTGTAAGATTTTTCAAGACTCAAAGATCACCTTACTGAAACTCTACCTTAAAAAGATCACATTAAACTAGAACTATTAAAAATTAAATACAAATTCCTCTTTTGGCAAAATTTTAAAAAGTACCCCCAGCAACATTAATACCCACGAAGAAAACTGAAGCTATATAATTTTCAGTGACCTAATTTCCGAAAATTTCAGCTGCCATGGGTTTCCAAATAAAATCAGTGCTAGCAGTGCTGCAGAGAGCCGTGTCTCTTAACCTGTTATCTTCTTCTCCTTGTTAAGGTCTATTTGTAGCCACTGATGCTCATCAGTGGCAAAAGCAGCCCAGGGGGGCCCAGGTTTTCTCAGCCTGGCCTTCTCCGGTTTCCAGCTGTTCTCCTGCCCCATGTGGTCAGTCCACTCGAGTACAGATGATGCTGTTATCTGGGGATCGGCAATCACACCAGACTCCATCCCCAGAGTTCCATAGCAACCTGAAGGAGAGAGGAAAATCAACTTGGTTCCTAGAGATAAGTTTGAAATCTCTAAAACAGTATGTCCTGCAAACTTCTGATTGAACAACTAAGTAACTGCTTCTTGGGCTGTTGCCTTTGTGTCCCACCAGAAACCTACAAACATACAGCTGTTCCTTGCTGTCTGCGGGGGTTCAGTTCCAGGACATCCCATATTCCCTGACGGATTCTAAAACCTGCAAATGGTCAAATCTTTGATATAAACCAGGACAGCACTGGCACATAGCATGCTATCTGTCAACACTAAGTCATCTCTGGAATATTTACAATGCCAAAGGAAATACATATATGATATACATACACAGTTGTAACACCATATCGCTTGGGGAAAAACAACATGGGAAAAAAGTCTACATAGCACAGAAACAAGATTTCCTCTGAATCTTTCCAATCTGTATGTATGAAAGCCATGGATTTGGGGGTTGTCAACTAGGCATATTTACAAGTATTAGCTGTTAGTCTATGGAGATACACTACCCTGTCTTTGGAGGCCCAGCAGGCCACAAGGCAACTCCCCCCTGGACTTAGGTAGGTTTTGCTTTATCCTCTGTAAAGCCATCCCTGTCTGTCTTCAAGCTTCAGACCAGTGCAATGAATTCTTTCTTCAGATAAATCAAGCTCTCAAAGGGATCATGTACTTGCTTATAATTCCCCAGTGAATAGTAAACTTCCGATTTAGTCTGTTCTTTACATAATTAGGGGTCCATTATACTCATAGTGTTCTCGAAAGCAAATGAGAAAGAACAAACAATTCAGCAGTCACTAGGTGCCTGGTTGTACTCAATACAGCATTAGCTATTATGCAAAGACAATGGCTTAAGTCCATGGAAGGCTTACCACTTGTCTTAAATGTAAACAGACTTGCAGATAAATATCCCCTGAAAGAGAGAAAGGGCCTCATGTGATACTCAATATGTTCTTCACATTCATCACAGTGAAACTTTAATTTCTCCTATTGTCTAAAGGGCTAAGATCTCAGGGCTACAAATCAGACAATGATATGCATTAAACAGACAAACAAACAAAAAACCACCACCAACAAAAATCACTGACCATCCTGTTAAGGACAGGGTAACTGAACCCCCTCCAGGTCTCCTGGAGTCTTAACTGTTCTTAGATCCTCTAACAGGGAAGTTCTTCTCTTGTCTGACCCTTCATCCCCATCAGCTCACTGGCAAACAGGCTGATTTTCTCCAAGGGCAATGCAGTCTCTGTCAGTAGTCAGCTCTGGGGTGTTTACCAGGAGACTTGAGTCTCACCTCATTCTCTGAAAACACATCTCTTCATGTTTTTCACAGTAGTAAAGAAAAAAAAAAGTTTTATAGATCTATTTCATGAAAAAGAAGAAAATAAGCCTTAAAGGTTACAACTTGTGCATTTACCATGAACAGCTTTTTCTACTAGTCCATCACCTAGGTTCACACACAGCTGTGCAAATGTCCAGGGAACCTCTACGGCTCCTGGTGTGTTTACACAAGAGCTGACTACTTCATTGCCCTTGGAGAAAACCAGCCTGTCTGCAAGTGAGCTGAGGAGGAGGAAGGATTAGACAAGAGAAGAACTTCCCTGTTAGAGGACCTAAGAACAGTTAAGACTCCAGGAGACCTGGAGGGGGTTCAGTTACCCCTGCCCTTAACGTGAGGTTCAAATAGTCCTAAGAGGATGCCAAATATGTTTTTATTTTGTTTGAGACTGGGTCTCTCTCACAGCCTTCCCTGGCCTTGAAATCACTAAACAGCTCAGCTCAACTGTGAACTCCCCATCTTCTTGCTTCTATGGCCTAAGCCTGGGGACTGCAGGCTTGCACCACCACACCCATGTTGAATTCCACCAGAAACCTACTACACATATACAGTTGTGCCTTGATATCTGTGGGGTCCAGTTTCAGGATATCTCATATTCCCTGACAGACATGAAATCAGCAAATGTTCAAATATTTTATAGAAGATGGTACAACACTGGCACATGTCAACTCTTACAATGCTGAAAATTATGTGCTTTTTTACATATGAAAAAAAAACCAGCACTTGCCCCCAAACTCTCTCTAAAGGTTAGAACACAGAAAAGAATGAAAGGATGTGCAAATAATTATATAAAAAGAGAACAGCATGCTTACTACAAAGAGTATTTGCACTTACACCATGGAAGTGACGTTGTTGGCCAATGAACTTTCATAATACGGTGTGCCTTTGCTAATCACAATGCTAATCTGGCCACCCAGCACGTTTGACACTACTCCTGCATGGATTCCAGCCATACACAACGGTGAAGACTTGAAAAAGCGAACAACAAACAAAAAAGGAAAATGAATTTTTTTCCTGATGGATTATTCATAAGCAAGATACTTATTCTTTCACAAAACATTATCTGATCTCAGAAACATAGGTTATTGTAACAAAATGGATTTTTAGCATAAAAGTCAGCTTTACGATAAAGATATCAGACATATATGAAAAGATAAAGACATATAATACATATCCATCTTGGGACAACTAGGTGGCATCCTAAGGGTTTCCGAGTTTAAAATAACAGTATCCAGAGCAGTGAAGTACGTCTGTATTTAACTTACGTCTCTATAGCCGTGAGGAATTGTCCCAGATATTTCAGCAAAAGGCAGCAGACAGCCAGCTGGGCAGTACTTACTGAGAAGGAAAACAAGTGAAAGATTACAAAATGCTCACTTTCTGCAGGAAAATATGCCAAAGAAAGACCACACACTTCATACATGCTTGTACTCAGCACACTGAGCACAGCCTGAGCAAGGCACGGAGCCCTGTCTAGTTATATAGCCCACAAAGACTTCTTCCACCCACACATATCGAACACACAGACAAAAAAAGAGTCTCGAAAATCGACAATTCCTTATTTTACTTCACCATGAGCAGTAGACATCTTTCAATTGTCAGACCTAGTCACCTATGAGTGTCTGCCATGTTATCTGATGAGGCCTGTGACTTATGAATGCTAACTAACTTATGAATATGTCAACCAAGTTCATATACAAGTGGCGAAAGAAAACATTTAGCCAGTATTCACACAGATATTTGGGGTGGGGAAGATGGATTTTGAAATAACTGGGAGAATTACTATTTAACAAAACACACACATTTAGCAAATGTGCTATGGCTGAGGCAGAACCCCAAGTGTTTCAGGGGCTCCACACAGGAATCCCACATAGGAGGTACTTTCATTATTATAACTCCCATTTGACAGACAAGGAGAGTAAAAGAACTGCGCAATGAGTCACAAAGCTGGGCTCCTCTTACTTCACACAGCTTATTTGAGCTAGTGGATATCATGGAGCCAAGTCAGGGATAGCATATGCACACTAGACGCTAGAAAGAGCATGGCTCCAGACAGAGGTCTGGTGTGTTCCTGAAAAAGTGCAGTGAGTACAGGAAGGTTTTAACGAGGAGCAGAATCCAGATCCTGCAGAAACGTGGCTTTGAAATAGGAAATATACGCCTAGATAAAAATAGGAAGGTCGTAAAGGACCAGGACAACCTTAAGTTAAGGTTACAGTAAAGCTTACAGGAGCATCCCGATGAGGAACTTTTTAGAAGGTTATTCTGGCTTTCAGGAGAGAGTCGTGAGCGGGAAGCTCAGGAGAGGGTAAGGCCGAGCTCGCTCGGATGTGCGTGGTGATGACAGTGCTGGAAACCAGAGGGAGCCCAGCTCACCTTTCTGCCATGTTGCCCAGGACACACTGAACAACACTGAAGGTAGCATGTTTCCCACGGAACTTAACAATCTTCTATGTGCACACATGTCTGTGTGCACAAATGCATGTTCATCTGTGTGTAGAGGAGGGAGTCAACGCCAGGTACATCCTCAGTATTTCCTCACCTTATTATTTGGAGACAGCTTCTTGCCCTGAATCTAGAATTCAAACTCAGGTCTGGGAGATGGCTCAAAGGTTAAGAGCACTAGCTGATCTTCTCGGGTCCTAAATTCAACTCCCAGCAACCACATGGCTGCTCACGAGCATCTACAACGAGATCTGGAGCCCTCTTCCGGCAGGCATATATGTAGGCAGAACATTGCATGCATAATAAATAAATGAAGAACAAACTCATCAACTAGGCTAGGCTGGCTGGCCCTGGGCTCCAGGGATCCCCCTGTCTGTACTTCCCCAGCACTGGGACTGTAGGAGTGTGCTGCCATGCCTGGCTTTTTATGTAAGGTCTGGGAGACTGAACAGCTCTACTGACCTGGGAACTATTCTTGAAACATTCTTTGGGGGAATACCATTATAGCAGAAATTATCGAGAAGGGCATAGAAAAGATGAGAACGTTTTGCTAAGTACTGAGGGATACAGTAACTCTATGTAAATTGTTCTGGGAGAAGCTTAAACTCAGCACAGAGACAAGACTACAGGGAAGACCCAAGGATTACTTGTCAAAGGCACTGGAAACTGGGTTGGGGAATATGCACAGCTATATATGTGTGTGTGTATATATATATATATATATATATATATATATATATATA
>JADRCD010183793.1:0-24254 GCA_019843815.1 Montemys delectorum
ATGGGTCAGTGGTTAAGAGCACTGACTACTCTTCCAGAGGTCCTGAGTTCAAATCCCAGCAACCACATGGTGGCTCACCACCATCTGTAGTGGGATCTGATGCCCTCTTCTGGTGTGTCTGAAGACAGCAACAATGTACTCACATATATAAAAAATAAATAAACCTAAAGAAAAAAATTATAAAAAAACAAAAACCTAGGAAACTGTACTTTTCTGTTGATTGACAGAGAAATGAAAAAAGTCTAGATTGGAAATAAGTTTCTGTAAAAAAATGTCTGCAGTGTTAATTGTTCCCGACTTAGGAGGGAAGTCGACTGTCACTGTGATTCCTCCGGCTTCTAACCTGGTCAGGCAGCCACCTCTGCTTTTCCGACGCTCATTGCCCAGCAGTGCATGAACTGCAGTAATACCCAGCTTTTATTTTTCATTTGCTCTGCAGGATCCTCCGTACCATTTCAGCCCACAGCCGCCCTGCTGCTGTGGGAATTACTCCTTTGATAGCTTCACCCGGCCCCCATTTTCAATTCTCTTTTCAGGGCTTATTTGTACATTAGACTTTCTGGTCCTCTAGTTTTCTTATCTTTTTACTATCCACTTCCATCTTTTTTCTGTTAAAAGTTTCAATGTTATCTTTTAATCTTGATAATTTTTGTTTTACATCCCTCTAAGTTTCAAGGCTCAGGGGTATGCTGCCAACTAGATTAACAGTGTTTACCTATTTCTGGAGTGTGAATACACCACAATGCTTGGCTTTACACCGCTAGCAGGATGATATAGCATGGAGCTTGGCAGCAGCAGCTAGCATATTGTACTTCCTCACACAGATGAGCAGAGATAACAGTAAATGATGTGAAGTAGGAAGCGGTGTAGTGCATTAAGAGATTGATGACAATTTTCTTGAACATAATTTTCCTCACAAGTGTAATTTTTAATAAAATTTATGTTTAACTGGCCTGCAGGATTACTGACTTTTTTTTTTTTTTTAACTAAGGGTGAATTTCTCTGTGTGTAGCCCTGGCTTCCTGGAACTCCCTCTGTAGACCACCCTGGCCTTGAACTAAGAGATCCACTTGCCTCTGCCTTCCAAATGCTGATTAAAGGCATGTACCACCACCACCTGTCAGATTTCTGAATTTTTTTTAAATGCAAATCAACATTTGCACAGCCTGAGACATTTCCATTCCCTTTATTTATTTGTTTGTTTTATGTGAGTTGTCGTTGCTGTCTTTTTTTTTTTTTTTTTTTACTTTTTTTTTTTTGGTTTTTCGAGACAGGGTGTCTCTGTGTAGCCTTGGCTGTCCAGGAACTCACTCTGTAGACCAGGCTGGCCTTGAACTCAGAAATCTGCCTGTCTGTGCCTCCCAAGTGCTGGGATTAAAGGTGTGCACCACCACTGCCTGGCTATTGTTGCTGTCTTTAGACACACCAAAAGAGAGCACTGGATCCTATCACACTTTGTTGTGAGCCACCATGTGGTTGTGGTTGCCAAGAATTCAACTCAGGACCTCTGGAAAAGTAGTCAGTGCTCCTAACTGCTGACCCATCTCTCCAGACTTGAATTTCTGAAAATTTTAACAGTTGGCTCTTGTGAGCACATAGAAGCCAGCTCCAAAGCTGGGCATGGTGGCACATGCCTTTAATCTCAGCATTCAGGAGGCAGAGTCAGGTTGATCTTTTGAGTTTGAGGTCAGCCTGGTCTACAGATTGAGTTCCAGGACAGCATGGGCTATATTACACAGAGGAAACCCTGTCTTGCTCATTGCCCCCCACCAAAACCAGAAAAATGTGTACCTATTTTAATTTTAAAATTATATTTGTTTCTTATAATTGTGTGCATGATTATGCATGCCAAGGTGATTGTGGAGAGGCTAGAAGACAACTTGCAGGAGTTGATTCTTTCCTTCTACCATGAGAATCACAGGAGGTGAACTCAGATAGTTAGGCTTGGTAGCACGTGCCTTTACCTGCTAAGCTATCTTCTCAACCCACCCTTATTTAAAAAAAAAAAATGATGTCTTTATTTTTATTTTGTGTGTATGGGTATTTTGTTTGTGTGTATGTCTGGCACCACATGTGTGCAGTTCCCGCCAGTTACAGATAGTCGTGATCCTCAGTCCGAGTGGTGAGAATTAAGTCCCAGTCCTCTGAAAGAACAGCCAGTGCTCTGAGCCATCTCTACTTCCATTTTAAGACAATAAAATTGCCAAGTGTAGTGGTCCGTGCCTGTATCTCAGCCTTCAGGACACAGGCGGAGAGTAGGACAAGACTGAGGCCGCTGGTCTACAAAGCAAGTTCTAGGCCAGCCAAGGCTATAGGATAGAACCCTGCCTCAAAAAGCCAAAACAAAACAAGCAAATGAGGGTGAAAAAACTTGAGGCTCAGGAAAAGTAATTAGCTTTGAGACTCACACTCAGGTCGCAGAGCTGTCTAGAGTTCTGTCCTTACAGCTTTCCACTCATGGTACTTTTTGTTGTATAAAGTCTATCTGGTGCTCACCTTTATCTCAGCCCTGACAAAGCAGATGCAAGGGGTTCCTTGGAGCTAAGAGCACTGACTGCTCTTCCAGAGGTCCTGAGTTCAATTTCTAGCAACCACATAGTGGCTTACAACCATCTGTAATGGGATCTGATGCCCTCTTCTGATGTGTCTAAAGACAGCTGCAATGTATTCATATACATAAAATAAATAAAAACTTTTAAAAAATGAGTTATAAATATAATTACTATGTTTGTCTAGACACATCAACTTTAGTAAAGTCCTAATGTATGGAGATACCCATTCAAAGAGTCAAAATTTAAAACTCCTCAAATCAGCCCAGATACTTTGGACACAGAGTTAGAAGTTCTAAGCCAGCCTGGGCAACAAAGCAAGAGCCCATCTTTAAAAAAAAAAAAAAAAAAAACAAGGCCAGGCGGTGGTGGCGCACGCCTTTAATCCCAGCACTTGGGAGGCAGAGGCAGGCAGATTTTTGAGTTCAAGGCCAGCCTGGTCTACAGAGTGAGTTCCAGGACAGCCAGAGCTACACAGAGAAACCCTGTCTCCAAAAACCAAAAACCAACCAACCAAACAAAAAAAATAACAACAATAGCTGCCACCCTACCCACCTCGTTTATTTTCCAAGACATGGTCTCTTTGTATTCCAACCTGGCCTTGATTTTTTTGTTTTTGTTATTGTTTTTTTGTTTTTCCAAGACAGGGTTTCTCTTTCCTGGAACTCACTCTGTAGACCAGGCTGGCCTCGAACTCAGAAATCTGCCTGCCTGGCCTTGAACTGACTTTATAGCAGAGAATAAAGAACCCCTGATCTCTTGCCTCCACCTTCCAAGCACTCAGAATGCAGGTGGGTGCCTTGGTACTCAGCTAGGTCCTTTGCCTTTGGTCTGGGGAGGTAAGATACTGGGGATGGGATCCGGGGCCTTTGCACAGTGTCACTACAGGACACCTCTGTCTCCACTGTTCTCTTACACTGTCAATCTGTCTGATGATGCTACTAATAAGTACAAATTAGAGCTTGCGTTAGTTAGAAGTGGGGGTTGTTTTCTCAGCTCCGCACTGGTGCTGTTTCTGCCACTGCAGCCTTACTTCAGTCACATTGCTTCTTACACCAATATGTGTTGCTGTGGCTACAAACCAAATGAAATGTTTAGCTGAATTCCCAGGTCAGGATAATGGTTCCTCCCTGAGGCAGAGCTGTCTGGGGAGTTTGAGCTCTGGCTAACACTGCAGTTATAAGTAAGGTGGCAGGCACAGGGGCTTTGTTATAGTTGTCTCCATAGTTGTATTTTAATTGTCAATAATTCCTTTAGATCTCTATGAGGTCCAGAATTATGAAATCAGCCCATTCATTCAGCAAGTGTTTCTAATCTTGTCACTTTAGTGACATGCTTCAGTGAGGAACATTTTAGGAACTAGCTACACAGCTAGTTAATTGGACACATCATATGTACTGGGTGCCTGCTTTAAACAAAGCTCTGTGCCAGGTGCTAAAAAGATGACCACAAGTGATCGTGTGCCTTAGAAGGTTCACAGACTGCTGGACATGGTGGCACACACCTATAAACCCTGCATTTGAGAGGTACAGGCAGGAGAATCAGAGTTTGAAGTCATTCTTGACTATTTAGCTAACTGAAGACTACTCTGGTTAAGGAGACCCTGCCTCAAAAAGACTCAAGACTGTTGGTGCAGGCTTTACTCATTGTGTAAACTTCATGATGTGGAAACAAACTTCAGAAGAAAGAAGGTGAAGATATGTATTAAGAAGAACCTACAGGGCTGGAGAGATGACTCAGTGGTTAACAGCACCGACTACTCTTCTGAAGGTCCTGAGTTCAATTCCCAGCAGCCACATGGTGGCTCACAACCATCTGTAATGGGATCTGATGCCCTCTTCTGGTGTGTCTGAAGACAGCGACAGTGTACTCATCATGTATATATGTGTATATATATATATATATGTATATATGTATATGTATATATGTATGTATATGCATATATATAATAAATTTTTTTAAAAGGCTGCACTGTAGAGATTACTAAGCTTCTGTCTGCCTCCATTTCCTTTTCTTCCTCTCTTGTCTTTCAAGTCAAGGTCTCTTGTAGCCTCTAATTCACAATACAGCTAAAAATAACTTTGACGTTTTAATTCTCCTGCCTCTACTTCCCATGCTGGATTACAACCCAAAATAAACCCTCAAAAAGAGGCAACCTGGCAGACAACAGACTTTGAGCTACTGGAGAGCCCAGCAGGGGGCAGCAGGGGCCTGGCCCAAGCCTCCTTTCCGTCTCCAGTGACTGAGCCTGGATAGTCTTCTGGAGGAGACTTTAGGTTCAGTACTCAAGAAGGAAAGTAGAAAGTACCTTGTGGCCTTGGGAGAAGATGGCCAGCAT
The DNA here is from genome assembly GCA_019843815.1 of Montemys delectorum. Taxonomy (NCBI): domain Eukaryota; kingdom Metazoa; phylum Chordata; class Mammalia; order Rodentia; family Muridae; genus Montemys; species Montemys delectorum. The sequence goes on from JADRCD010183793.1 coordinate 4,888, forward strand.
AAAGCTGGAGAAACAAGGATTAATGCCCAGAAATGTGTGGGAGTGGAGATAGGGTAACGGGCTAGTTAGGCAGGGGCTGTCTGTTTTGTGTATGCAGCTAAGAGTGCCTGACATCCGCCATATTTAGTGAAATTGAGGAATGGCGGCACTGCTGGAGGGAGGAAGAGAAGACAGGAGATGGATGGAGGTGCTTGAGTGGAGGACAGAAGAGAGAGAAAGAAAGACAGTTTTACTGACTAAACACCTACTAATGCCACGTGGTAATAAGGTATTTCAATTCATATTTTTGTTAATTTTTTAACCATATGCTATGTCTAAACCATATGCTATGTTAAATTTTTTTTTTAAGATTTATTTATTTGGGGGGAGGTCAAGATTTATTTATTTATGTATGTATATGAGTATATTGTTGCTATCTTCAGGCATTCCAGAAGAGGGCATCAGACCTCATTACATATGGTTTTGAGCCACCATGTGGTTGCTGGGATTTGAACTCAGGACCTTCAGAAGAGCAGTCAGTGCTCTTAACCACTGAGCCATCTCTCCAGCCCGTTAAATGTTTTTGTTCTCTGAGAATTTTATGCATTCTTTTTAAAATTATGATTATTTTAAGTGTATGCACGTTTTAACTACGTGTGTATGTGTTTGTGTGTGTGTGTGTGTGTGTGTGTGTGTGTGTGTATACCATACGTATGCCTGGTACCTGCAGAAACCAGAAGAAGGTTTCAGATCCCCTGGAACTTTACCTACAAATGGTTATGAACCACACCATGAAGATACTGGGAATCGAACTCTGGGTTATTTGGAAGAACAGCTTGTGCTCTTAACTGATGAACCATCTCTCCAGCCACACGTCTAAATATTAAAAAAACTAAAATTTCCTTTTAAAGTTTCAGGGCTCAGTTGGTAGCAATGGAATGCACAAAGTGGGTTCAATCCCCTGTGCCATATAAAACCAAGTGAGGTGGTAAATAGCTGGAGTTCTGGTGGAGGCAAGAGGTCAGGAATTGTCTTCTTCCTTCAAAAATCATCATTCCAAGTTATCCTCAGCCACATCCTGAGTTCCACGCCAGCCTGGGCTGTGCTAAACGAGGAAAAAAAAAAGATTCATCCCTATTTTTTCTTTCTTTTTTTGGGACAAGGCCTTACTATGTATCCCTTGCTGGCCTTGAACTCTCTTCGTAGACTAGGCTGACCTAGAATTCACAGAGATCTGCCTGCTTATCCCTCCTGAGTGCTGGGATTAAAGGCCACCATGCCTGGCTCTTGCATATTCATCTGACATATGCATGTACCTTTGTGGAGCATCTGACACCTGCTGCTTCTCCAGTCTTTTTGTTTATTTTTCAAGACAGGGTTTCTCTGTATATCCCTGGCTGTCCTGGAACTCACTCTGTAGAGCAGGCTGGCCTCAAACTCAGAAATCCGCCTGCCTCTGCCTCCCAAGTGCTGGGAGTAAATGCGTGGGCCACCTTCAACCATCACCTTTATTATTAAAAAGACAAAATCTCAGGCCTTCCACTGGTCCCCAAAAGCAGAGAAAGGGAATCTTCATTTTAACTAAGTGTTCCAGGAACTCTAATGCCCATTAAAAGCATGAGACATTAGGGTAGTGTGTTCGTTACTGTCTTGTTGCTTGGTCTGGAGCCCAGGGAAGCCCTGAACTTCATCCTCCCAAATGCTGGGATTGCAGGGATTAGCTCCCACATATGTACTGTAAGAGTTTATTATAGGGGCTGGTGAGATGGCTCAGCGGTTAAGAGCCCTGGGGACCTGGAGTGAGTGGGGGCCTGAGCAAGCAGAGGTCCTGAGTTCAGTTCCCAGCAACCACATGATGGCTCACAACAATCTGTACAGCTACAGTGTACTCATATACATAAAGTAAATAAATATTTTTTTAAAAAGTTTTATATATTTTGTACTGTTTGTCAGACAAATCCACAGTGCAGGGTCTCTCTCTCTCTGGATAGCATCAAATTTGATGTCTCCTAAGTGCATCCTGGGATTATGGGATTGTGGGCATATGCCTCTCCATTCCTGGAGACAGGGTGTCACTGTGCAGTCCAGGCTAGCCTGCCTTGATATGTAAACTAGATTGGCACAGACCTGTTTGCCCCTGCCTCCTGAATGGATTAAAGGCATGTGTCACACTGTGCCCTTTTAAAATATGTATTATTATTATTGTATGTACATGAGTGTTTGCCTGCATATGTGTACTGTGTATATGCCTGGTACCCATGAAGGCCAAAAGAGGATGTTAGATCTTCTAGAACTGGGCTTTTATGAACTATGATGTAGATGCTAGGAACTGAACCAGGCCCTCTATAAGAGCCAGTGCTCTTAACTTCAATGCCATCTCCAGCCAGGCTTTTAAATAAAAGATTTATTTCATTTGTGTGGGTGTATGAATGTGTATTTGTGTATGTTTGCAGGTGCTTACAGAGAACAGAAAAGGGCATAGGATCTCTTGGAACTGGAATTAAAGACAGTTGGAAGTTGCCCCATGTGGGTGCTGGGAACAAAGCTCAGGGCTGCAGGAAGAACAGTAAGCAAACACTCTTACCCATGAGTCATCTCTCTAGCCCCTTGCTCCTTTTTAAAAATAATCTTTCTTTCTTTTTAGGTTCTTATTTGAGCTGAATGCATTGGGGCTGTGAGAAGCAACAGGGGACCCAGACTTCCCAGAGGCCTGGGCTGCATCTGAATCTGCATTAGTCCCGAGTTATCTCTTTACTTGCTACTTCTCCTCCAAGTTGAACAGTGGAGTTTTAGATGAAAACTCTTTTCTCCTTCCCCTCTTGCCCCATCTTCTTTCCTATTCTCTTCCCCTACCTTCCATCCTCTTTTCTTCCCTCCCTCCTTCCCACCCTACACCTTCCCTACCCATGTCCACTCTGTGCTGGGGATTGAATCTAGGCAAGTGCTCTACCCCTGAGCTCCCCAGTTCAAAATCAAAACCTCTAAAATATGTCCAGGCTCACAGATGGAAAGAAAAGATCCAATACATATATACGGGTGAGGCCATCCTTCCTTAGCAAAGTGTGTTAGCACTGGACATTCACGGAAACATTGTTTAATGTTCTCTCAAACTCTTTTCTTTCTTTGTAGTAGGGATGGAGCTCAGAGCATCAGGCTTCCCTGGCAAGGGCTCTCTGCCACTGAGCTTTAAGCACTTCTTTGTGAAATGTTATTACTCCTGTTGTATAAATGTAGGTACATGTCTAATAACTAGTGGGATAAAGACTGAGAATTTGTGCCTGTGGTGGTTTGAATGAGATGTCCACCATAGTCTAAGGCATGTCCCCAGTTGGAGGTCCCGTTTGGACTGGAGAAAGTGTGTCCCAGGAGCAGGCTTTGAGGTTTCAAAAGCCTTGTCCAGTTTCCAGTTTGCTCTCTCTGCTTCCTGCTTGAGGTTTAAAATGTGAGCTCTCAGCTGCTCCAGTTACCTGCTGTGTGCTGGACGCTTCCCAGCTGTGATGGTGATGGACTCATATCCTCCTGGAACCAGAGTCCAAAATAAAGCCTCCCTTTGTTATAATAGTCAGGATGTTTTATCCAACAGTGGCGAAGTAACTAATACATTGTCCATATGACACTGTTTAAAAAATAACCTTTAAGAAAAAGATTTATTGCCAGGCAGTGGTGGCACATGCCTTTAATTCCAGCACTTGGGAGGCAGAGGCATGCGGATTTCTGAGTTCAAGGCCAGCCTGGTCTACAGAGTGAGCTCCAGGACAGCCAGGGCTACACAGAGAAACCCTGTCTCAAAAAAACAAAAACAAAAAAACAAAAACAAAACAAAACCAAGATTTATTTTAATTCTATGTGCATGAATGTTTTGCCTACATAGTTGTATGTGCACCCTGTATGTCCCTGGTACCTGCAGAGGTGAAAAGAGGGGTCACATCTCCTGAAACTGAGTTACTGACTGCTGTGACCTACCATGTGGATAATGGAATGTGAACGTAAGGTGTCTACAAAAGCATCCAGCGTTTTTAACCATTGAGCCATCTCTCCAGCCCCCCACATGGCTCTGCATCTCTGATGCTTATGACCACATTAGATTGTAGACAGAAAATATCCAGCAAAATACCACAGCAGGGTTGTTTTAAGAGCAGTCATGGAGGCTTGCTGTTGGGGCGGGGGAAGGGAGATGCTGGAGAGATTGCTCAGCAATTAGGCAATTGGGAAGAATGTATTGCTCTCTTGAAAAGACCTGAGTTTGGTTCCCAGCACCCGTATTAGGTGACTCAAAACTTCAGCTCTAGGGGATCCAACAGTCTCCAGGAGGAAACCACCCTTATGTTTTTGTTTTGGTTTTTGGGTTTTCGAGACAGGGTTTCTCTGTGTATCCCTGGCTGTCCTGGAACTTACTCTGTAGACCAGGCTGGCCTCGAACTCAAGAAATCTGCCTGCCTCTGCCTCCCAAGTGCTGGGATTAAAGGCCTGCGCCACCACCGCCCTGCAGCACCCTTCTTAAACTCTGTCTCCATTGTCTAACAAGGAATGGCTACGACTTTCTAGGGTGTTCCATTGTTTCCCACAGGAGACCAGTTGCAAAGCAGGAACCTGTTTATATGAGAAGGCATGAGGGACTTTTGTTTTGTCTAATGTAAAGTGTTTCCAAAACAGTAATTGGACTTGTAGCCTTGGGGATATTTGCAGATGCTCTGGGCATGGGGCTAGGGTGTGTCCCAGGGCTCTGGAATCTGTAGTCACTGAAGCATGCTGCACCAGATCCCAGCTCAGAGGATCAGGGCCAGTCCACACTCCTTCAACAATGTGTTAGACTTGGTTTTGTAGTTCCCGGTGAATCTGGAAAGCTAGCTGACTGACTGACTGACTGACTGACTGATGAGTGGAGTAACGATATTGATATTGTGCCAGTCTGCTAAGGGCATTCAGTGCTTTTACCTTTTCTCTTGACAAAAACAAAACAAACAAGAGTCTAGAAGGAGCTGGAGAGATGGCGATGGCTCAGCAGTCAAGAACGCTGGCTGCTCTTCCAGAGGTTTTGTGCTCAATTGAGGAAACTTTGTTTTGAAGATCAGAGGGAAACCAGCCAGGTGGAGGAAGTCTTTAATCCCAGCACTTAGAAGGCAGAGGCAGGAGGAGGCCTGTGAGTTAGAGCCCATCCAAGACTACATAGTGAAGGCTGGGCAGTGGACTCCCAGCACTTGGGAGGCAGAGGCAGGTAGATTTCTGAGTTTGAGGCCAGCCTGGTCTACAGAGTGAGTTCCAGGACAGCCAGGGCTACACAGAGAAACCCTGTCTTGAAAAACAAAACAAAACAAAAAAACCCAACAACAACAAAAAAGAGACTATATATATAGTGAGATCCTGTGTCAGTCAACCAAACAGATTAGAGGGTAGTAATCTGGTAAGTCTGGTGACTGTTCTCAAGGTGGCTGCCTATAGAAATTAAGACGTTTTTGTTCAGTGTCTGCTTCAGTGAGCTTCTAGCTGCTATTGGCTAGAAGCAGATAGCCAGAGATGTACCATGAAAAAGACCATGGGGGTAAGGGGAGAGTCTGACTTTAATCTTTGAAGCTTATACTGATCCTATGGGAGGATGCCCTTGTTCATAGGAACAAGTGCATTTTTTTGTTTTGTTTTGCAGTGCTGGGGATTGAACCCAGCTCCTAACACACACTAGTCAAGCACCCTACCTGAAGTCCTCCCAGCCATGGACATATCTGAAAGTGCTGGGGATGGATGTGTTGGGTGGTCCCAGGATATCATGTCAGAACATATGTGTCAAAAGATTTGAGAAAAAGTAAAGTTTTCTTTGTGCTTTACTTGTAATAGAAAGAGGGATAGAGAAATATCAAGAGACAGTGTATATATGGTATGTGTGTATGGTAGGGACACAGAGTCAGAGATAGATTTTAGTTTTTGGCTGAACCTAAAAGGAAAACGGTTACAAAGAGAGCAGGATAGCTGAGAATGGAGAACCTGCAGGAAGACATGAAGACACATAATCTTCTCTTTAGCGAATTATTATTATTATTATTATTATTATTATTATTATTATTATCATTATTATTGGTTTTTCGAGACAGGGCTTCTCTGTGTAGTCCTGGCTGTCCTGGAACTCACTCTGTAGACCAGGCTGGCCTCGAACTCAGAGATCTGCCTGTCTTTGCCTTCCGAGTGCTGGGATTAAAGGTGCACACCACCATTTCCCAGCTAGCTAATTAATTTTTGAGAGTAGGAGTCACTATGTAGTTCTGCCAAACCTCAAACTCCTTGGCTTGAACCATCTTCCTGCCTCAGCCTACCGAACAGTCAGGATTAAGTACAAATCACCCCACAGCTTCCCTCTCCCTCCTGTAGTTTTTCTCTTTCTGTCCTTGGAGAAGCCTGACTAACATGCTCATTTCCTTCCTCTGTCTTCCTTCGCATGCCTCTGACTACTGAACTAACACAGAGCAATTACTTAGGAAAGGGTAGGGTTTTTTGTTGTTTTGTTTTTGTTTTTGTTCTCGAGACAGGGTTTCTCTGTGTAGCCCTGGCTGTCCTGGAACACACTCTGTAGACCAGGCCGCCTGCCTCTGCCTCCTAAGTGCTGGGATTAATGGCGTGTGCCATCACTGCCCAGCTGTTACTGTTTTTCTTGAGACTGGGTCTCTCTGTGTAGCCTTGGCTGTCCTGGAACTGACTCTGTAGACCAGCTTGGCCTGGAACTCAGATCTGTGTGCCTTTGCCTCTTAGTGCTGGGATCAAAGGCGTGCGCCACCACCTCTAGGAAAGATAGGGTAGTTTTTGTTATTGTTGTTTTTATGTTTTCTAGATAGGATCTCATGTATCTTTGCCTGGTCTTGAACTCACTTGGCCAAGGAAGATCTTGAACTTTTGATCTTTCTACCTCAACCTCCCGAGTACTGGGATTACAGGTGTGAGTTACCATGTCTAGTTTTATGTGAGTATTGGGGACGGAAACCAAGGCTTCATGCAGACTAGGCAAGCCCTCTCCCACTGAGTCATGGGAAAGGAAGGATTTGAAATAAAAAAAAAACAAACCAAAACCAGCAACAGAAATACAGATGATCACATAAGAGGAGTGGAGAATATACATGGGGTGAGGAGACCTTCACTAACCTGGTGGGAGAACTTTGAAGTCTTCCTGTAGGGGCACTTCAGAGCAGGTGGGGAAGGGAGTCCATTTATGGAGCACCTGGCCATGTCTGGTGTTCTGTCTTCAGTCTTCTGCACTGATGGTATCCTCCTGCCCTTCACATTAAAAAGACTCATTTCCTTATTCTGGTAGTGAGCGTTTCAAACTGTGGGAACCAGGCTGCGTAGGTCAACAAAGCTCTAGGATTTTTGTAGTCAGCTACCATGCCCCACATTTTGGTGAGGAGAGAAGTATGTAGAATCACAAGGCTGGCTGACTCCAAAGCTACCAGGCCATGCCATCCCTAGATAGAAAACATACCTTTCACATGGGGTAGTAGTGATGGATTGCTGCTTGCCTGAAAGTGGAAATGCTTTGACACATAGTTGGTTGACAGCATCACCTTTCTGTGGTTTATTTGAGACAGGGCCTCACTATTGTAGCTCACACAGACCCAGAGCTCAAGATCCTTCAGCCTCGTACTCTTGAAGTTACAGCTTTGAGCCCCGATGTCAGCTCTAAAGCCACATTTAGACTCATGTTTGAACGTGGACTACTGTGCAAGTAAGTACATGGGACAGTGCTGTGCTCAGCAATAGAAGCTCCTAGTGCCAAAGCCTAGCACTAGGAGCAGTCAAGGCCTCCATTTATCTCCCAGAAGTTGCTGACTTGTCCTGACATAGTTAGGTGGGCAAGGGCTCAAGGAAGCTATCTTGAGAGGGGTCCAATCCTAGCCCCCATCTTCTCCAATTGTGGGCCATGACCCCATATGGGGTTGAATGACTGAGTATGAGGATCACAAAGACTCGGCAACATTAAAAGTTTTCTGAGCCATCAAACTATAAAATCAAATGTGTAGTGATTCTGGAAGCTCTTGTCCATGCTGCATCCTGTGACCTCATTGCAGTGCAGGTTTTTTTTTTTTTTTTGGTTTTTCGAGACAGGGTTTCTCTGTATAGCCATGGCTGTCCTGGAACTCACTCTGTAGACCAGGCTGGACTCGAACTGAGAAACCCACCTGCCTCTGCTTCCCAAGTAGTGCTGGGATTAAAGGCGTGCACCACCGCTGCCCAGCTTGATTTACATTTTTTTAGGAGGGGCAGGCGAGATGGCTTAGCAGGTAAGACCACTGACTGCTCTTCTGGAGGTCCTGAGTTCAAATCCTAGCAACCACATGGTGGCTCATAACCACTCGTAATGAGATCTGACTCTCTCTTCTCGTGCATCTGAAGACAGCAACAGTGTACTTATTTATATTAATAAATAAATATTGCTGGGCAGTGGTGGCGCACGCCTTTAATCCCAGCACTACTTGGGAGGCAGAGGCAGGCTGAGTTCGAGGCCAGCCTGGTCTACAAAGTTGAGTTCTAGGACAGCCAGGGCTATACAGAGAAACCCTGTCTCAAAAAACCAAACCAAACCAAACCAAACAAAACAAATGAAATAAATACATCTTTGGGCCTGAGCGAGAGGGGTTGACCAGAGCAAGTGACCTGAGCAAGCAGAGGTCTTAAAATGAAATTCCCAACAACCACATGAAGGCTCACAACCATCTGTACAGTTACAGTGTACTCATATACATAAAATAAACAAACAAATCTTTAATTTTTTTTTTTTAATGAGCTGAAGAGATGGCTCAGTGATTAAGAGCACTTGCTGCTCTTGTGGAGAACCTGGATTAAATTCTCAGTACCCACATGGTAGCTTACAACCATCCATTACTCCAGTTTCAGGGAGTCTGACACCCTTTTCTGACTTCCATGGGCACCAGGCAGGCATGTGGTATACATACATGCAGGCAAAACATTCACACACATATTTTATTTTACATGTATAGGTGTTTTGCCTGCATGCATGTCTGCATCATGTGTCTGTATACCCCCAAAGGTAAGGTTTGTTCTTTTTTTTTTTTTTTTTGGTCTTAAGGTGTTTATTTTAGAGAGGAGAGAGAGAGAGAGAGAGAGGAAAAAGGAGAGATGAGAGAGGAGAGAGAAAAGCAAGGCTGGCCATGGCCACATGGAGAGGGGGAACAAGAGGTAAGAGTAAAGACAAGAAGCTAAGAAGTTGAGAGCCACAAAGGTGAGTTACAGATAACTGTGAGTTGCCATGTGGGCGCTGAGAATTGAACCGGGTCCTCTGGAAGTATAACCAGTGCTTTTAACCACTGGGCCATCTTGGGCTTTTTAATTTTGAAAGTATTCTGACTTCAGTTTCATAACAAATCATTAAATGGACTTTGGCTTGGGATTGAGACAGATTTTATAACTTTTGAAAAGGTCTTAAACATCCTTCTTCCAGTTTGCATTATGAATTCATGCAAAGCAGTGTTCTCAGCAACAAATTAAAAATATCCTTAAAAAATATCTTCAAGGGGCCGGGCAGTGGTGGCACACGCCATTAATCCCAGCACTTGGGAGGCAGAGATAGGCAGATTTGAGTTTGAGGCCAGCCTGGTCTACACAGAGAGTTCCAGGACAGCCAGGGCTACACAAAGAAACTCTGTCTTGAAAAACAAACAAACAAACAAACAAACAAACAACATCATTGAGGGCTGGAGAGATGGCTCAGTAGTTAAGAGCACTGACTGCTCTTCCAGAGGTCCTGAGTTCAATTCCCAGCAACCACATGGTGGCTCACAATCATTTGTAGTGGGATCCAATGCTGTCTTCTGGTGTGTCTGAAGATAGCTACAGTATACTCATAAATAAAACAAATAAATCTTAAAAGAAATCATAGATTCTCAGCCAAGGTTGAATTTTTTTATGTAAAAATAAACAAACACACCTGTCTCATTAGTAACACCAAGGTCACACACCATTGGAGAGGTCCATGGTGTTTTTTTGGGTTCCTTCCCCCTAAGGTACTCAGATAATTCTAAGGGGCTGTAAAGTTTATAGCTATACAAGGACATGATCTGCAAAGGCTGTTTTCTATGTGTTTGTCTCTTTCATTGAATTGGATCAGGGAATCACACATGCAAGCAACATAAATCTTCTGTCACTGAGATATTCCCCAGTTCCCACATTTTTAGGAGGTATAGTTTGAAATATGTCTATATAGCCCAGAGTGGCTTTAAGCTCCCTGTGTAGACTGGCTTTGAACTGTTCATCTTCTGAGATCCACTTTTCTTTCTTTTTTTCCTCTTTTTTTTTAAGATTTATTTTATGTGTATGAGTACACTGTAGCTGTACAGATGGCTGTGAGCCATCACGTGTGTGGCTGCTGGGATTTGAACTCAGGACCTCTGCCAGCCGGCTTGCTCAGGTCCCGCTTGCTCCAGCGTAATTAACTGTAGCTGTCTTCAGATGCACCAGAAGAGGGCGTCTGATCTCATTATGGGTGGTTGTGAGCCACTATGTGGTTGCTGGGATCCAAACTCAGGACCTTTGGAAGGGCAGTCAGTGCTCTTACCCGCTGAGCCATCTTGCCAGCCCGAGAGCCACATTTCAAATGCTTGGGTTACGGATATGGAACAGCCACTGGGCCTGGTGTATATTTCCCATAGGACATTTCACCTCAGTATGCCAGATGTAACTCATATGTGAGCAGCTACTATCTCATATGTAGAGCTAGCACAAACATTTTTACCAACAATTTTCTGGGTTATGTTACTAGTAATTGCAAGAGATTCTAACACTGGAGCAATGGCCCACTGGTTAAGAGCACTCCCTACTCTTTCCAAGGATATGAGTTTGTATCCTAGAATCCCTGGCCTCTGTGGGAAGAGGAAGAGGAGGAGGAAGAAAAATTCTTTTCCAAGAGATTATGTACAGGTTTTACCATTGCTTTTTTATTTATACATTTAAATATGGAGTCGCCATGCATCACTTCTCTGCAAAGTTCTGTGACTTTTACCATCGTAGTTGTGATTTATACAACTATGTTTTATCATTGCTTTTGTTCTACCTTTGTGACTAGGTCTTGGTATGTAGCTCAGGCTGGCCTTGAATTCCATTCTCCTGCTTTAGTCAGGCAAGTGCTCTACCCCTGAGTGACCTCCCTAACCCTTCATTGCTGTAATTTTCTTCTTCTGTCTTTTTCTTTTCAAGATAGGAAACTATGTAACCTCGGGAAAAAAAGGTGGGGGCGGGGGAGGGCTGGAGAGATGGCTCAGGGGTTAAGAGCACTGACTGCTCTCCCAGAGGTCCTGAGTTCAATTCCTAGTGACATGACATACATAAAATAAATATTTTTTTTTTTTAAAAGAAACCATATTATGTAACCTTGGCTGTCCTGGAACTCACTCTGTAGACCAGGCTGGCCTCAAACTCACAGATCCCCCTGCCTCTGCCTCCTGAGGGAATAAAGGTACGCACCACCATCACCTGGCCACTGCTATTGTTTTTTTAAAATAAAACTTTTTTTAAAAAAAGGATTCATTTATTATATATATATAAGTACACTGTAGCTGTCTTCAGACACCAGAAGAGGGCGTCAGATCTCATTACAGATGGTTGTGAGCCACCATGTGGTTGCTGAGATTTGAACTCAGGACCTCTGGAAGAGCAGTCAGTGCTCTTAACCGCTGAGCCATCTCTCCAGCCCCCAAATAAAACTTTTAAAATTATATTTAGGGAGTTGGAGAGATGGTTCAGTAGTTAAGAGCACTGGCTATTCTTCCAGAGGACCTGGATTTGATTCCTAGTACCCATAAGGCAGTTAATAGTGGTCTATAACTCCAGTTCCAGGGAGTCTGACACCAGCTTCTCACCTCTAAGGGCACTGCATGTATGTAGTATACAGGAATATATGCAAAACACCTCTATACATAAAAATACGTCTTTAAACTGCCAAGGTAGAGTAGTTAGATCATTTTACATCCTTGCTTCAATCAGTGTCTGAGACTCAGCTCCTCTGCATACTCACTAGCCATACTGTTTCTATTTATTTGAGCTCTTTTATTTTTTTATTTTTTGGTTCTTTTGAGACAGGGTTTCTCTGTATAGCCCTGGCTATCCTAGACCTCACTGTGTAGACCAGGCTGGCCTCGAACTCAGAAATCCGCCTGCCTCTGCCTCCCAAGTGCTGGGATGCTGGGATTAAAGGCATGCGCCACCACCACCTGGCTTTATTTGAACTCTTAATAATTCTTTTTTTTCAAAGCATTATTAATTGGTATACATAAGTACACTATAGCTGTCTTCAGATGCACCAGAAGGGGGCATCAGAACTCATTATGAGTGGATGTGAGCCACCATGTGGTTGCTGGGATTTGAACTCAGGACCTTTGGAAGAGCAGTCAGTGCTCTTACCCACTGAGCCATCTCGCCAGCCCAATAATCCTTTTAAGATTAAAAAAATGTATAAGCCGGGCAGTGGTGGTGCACACCTTTAATACCAGCACTTGGGAGGCAGAGGCAGGCGGATTTCTGAGTTCAAGGCCAGCCTGGTCTACAGAGTGAGTTCCAGAACAGCCAGGACTACACAGAGAAACCGTTACCTCAGGAAAAAAAAAAGATTCTATCTATTTATGTATCTATTTATTATGTATACAGTGTTTTGCCTGCATGTATGCCTACAGGCTAGAAAAGGCACCAGATCACATTACAGATAGTTAGGAACCATCGTGTAGTTGCTGGGAATTGAACTCATATCCTCTGGAAGAACAACCAATGTTTTGTTTTGTTTTTTCTTTTTTCTTTTTTGGTTTTTTTCGAGACAGAGTTTCTCTGTGTAGCCTTGGCTGTCCTGGAACTCACTCTGTTCCAGATCAGGCTGGCCTCGAACTCAGAAATCCGCCTGCCTCTGCCTCCCAAGTGCTGGGATTAAAGGCATGTACCACCACGGCCCTGACTACCTGTACTCCTGTTAGTGGTCATGTTGTGGTGACCCTCAATGACAATATTATTTCATTGCTACTGTTATGAATTGTAATGCAAATAGATATCCGGTATACACAATATCTGATATGCTACCCAAGGGGTTGACCCACAGGTTGAGAAACACTGGGAGAGCTCTAGCTGCGCCCCCTTCAGGGTCCATCCTACTCCTGATCTCTCATTCTAGTGCTCAATGTGACAGTTGTACCTTCAGGTGAGCCTACTCAGACCTGCAGCTTGTGGTTCTGCAAGGTTGCCCTGACCCTTGCCCGGCACTTCGCTTCCGGCTCCAGCTCCGGCTCCACCCACTTGCAGCGTGACAGGGTGTCTGAGTGTTTTGCATTCTTCCACTGAGGAGTTGCTGAAAGGATGAGGCAGAACTGTTCAGGCGCCCAGGTCCTGAGTTTGGGGCAGGCCAAGGCCCCTTCTCTTGTCCAACTGACACAAGAAAGTAAACACACAAATGTCAACTGGGAGCAAATGAGTGAGTTAAGGGCCTCTTTTACCCTGGGGGTTTAGGAGAGCTCCCCAAGACTAGGACAGGTAAAGAGCGCGGGTTGACAGCTCTTCCAAAATGAGAGCAAGGAAATCCAGATACAGCATCTCTTTTTCGTCAATTGTTAGAACTGAAGGCAGAAGCCTGTGATCTCCACAGCTTCAGGTGTGTGGTGGGGCATTTAAAACAAAAAACAAAAAAACTTAAAAGACTTATTTAATGTATGCTGAGTACACTGTTGCTCTCTTTAGACACACCAGAAGAGGGCATCGGATCCTATTACAGATGATTGTGAGCCACCAAGTGGTTGCTGGGAATTGAACTCAGGACCTCTGGAAGGGCGGTCAGCTCTTAACTGCTGAGCCATCTCTCCAGCCCCTATCTTTTGTTTTTTTGAGACAGTCTCATAGTAACCTGCGCTGTCCTGAAACTCTCAAGCAGTTCTGTCTTCCAACTCGCAGCAATCCTTCTGCTTCAGTCTTGCCAGGCCTGGAATCACAGGCAAGCTTTTCTCCTATTTTACGGAAGACATGGAGGCTGCTCTGGAATCCAGCAGAAACCTGTTTGGTGTTCCCAGTCTAAGAAAGAAGCACACTTCCGGGGTGGGGGGGAGGAGAAGCTGTGGTGTGCAGGTCGGCTGGTTTTCCTGGAGCAAGGGGGGTGAGGTGGGGGTGAGGTGTAGACTGTTTTACTGCCCGCGAGTCTTGGGGACAAAGGCTGCGGGGCCCTGTGCCCGGCTCCGGCCGGCTCTCCACCAGTGAACTTTGGAGGCACCGGCCGTGACCTCGAACCGCGAGTCACCAAGGCTGGGAGCCCACGCTGCACCCGCCATAGGGGAACCCAGTAGGGTCGGTCCAAGTCCCTCGTGTCTCAGCCCCTACCCACTCCTTCCTTGCCTCTCCCCCTCTTTTCTTCCAAAGCACCCTTCTCCCTATCCCTTCTGATCTTTTCCTCCCCTCTCTATCCCTATCCAACTCCTGGTTCCAACTCCTTGTTACTCCAGCTCCCCGTTTCTTGTCCCTCCCACTCACTCTGATCAACGTCTTGCACCCCTATCTCCTCGCCCCGCCCCTTACCCCGCCCCTTCACCCATCTCCCCCTCCCCCCTGCCCGGGGCTCAGGCGCTGGGCGAACATGGCGGCTGCGGTCGGGCGGGACACCCTACCTGAGCACTGGTCCTACGGCGTCTGTCGGGACGGCCGCGTCTTCTTCATCAAGTGCGTGAGGGGCGGCGACACCCGGGCGGGGTCGTGCGCTGGGGCTGGGGCCGCGGGTGGGCGTGTGGGGCGGCGGCGCTAACAGGTGCACCTCTCCCGCAGTGACCAGCTCCGCTGCACGACCTGGCTGCACCCGCGTACCGGCGAACCGGTCAACTCGGGTCACATGATCCGCTCAGGTAGGCGCTGGGTCGGTAGGGGTGCGGGGGGTGCCTCGGCTGCGCGAGTTCGACCAACTTTTCTCGCCTTCCCGCAGACTTGCCGCGCGGCTGGGAGGAGGGCTTCACGGAGGAGGGCGCCAGCTTCTTCATCGAGTAAGTGAGCCCGCACCGCGGCCGCACCTGCCTCGCTCTCCCGCAGCCTTGGCGGGATCGGCGCTCCGGGTTGATTTGCTTGAAGGTGGCGGGCTCGGGGGTGGGGTGGGGGGGACAGCTGCGTACCCGGGTTCGCAGTGCCGCAGGGGGCCTGGCCAGGTCCCGCCCGACGTTGGCAGAGCCAGCAAACTCCACGGCTCCCGGGACACGCCTACCCTGGGGACACACGCTGGGCATAGTGGCGGGTGTCAGGGAGTAGGGCTCGCGTGGGTCGGGAGTGTGGCCTGAGGGCTCGGGCGTGGGGGAGGGGGAAGAGGGGCCCGGACGCCAGCCTAGCCGCGCTGGCTGGGCTCACCGTGGAGAGTTAGAGCGCGACCCCGGGCCGATGCATCCTTGCTTCTCAGGGATGGGATGGGGGTGGGGCTCCCAGTCAGCCAATGACATTCCTGGAACTCTACCCGCGCGTCTTCGGCGGGCGCCGAACGCAGAGAAACGCGGACGGTCGGCGCTGCCTGGGCTAGTAGCACAGGAGCTTTGCCGCCTGAGCCTCTGGGCGCTGTCCCAACAGTTTTTCTGGGTCTGTTGGGCCGCGTGGATCTGATCACGAAGCCATAGGGGTAGGGGGCACGTGTCCAGTCTTCATTTTTCCCACTTGGGAAAGTTGCTTGTGTTGCAGCGTTCCTCCCTCTGCTTCCAGTGGGTGCTGGGAGTCAGAACTTGCCTTTGATCGTTTGCCCCAGCCAGTGCCTGGCATAGAGTAGGAGCTCTGTAAATGTTTGTTTATGGAATGAATGAACTAGCCAAAGGTCTGGTGCTCGATGGTTTGACTGGCACTCAGTGTACTGTGAGGGACCGTGATTCAGAATTCATTTCTTCACCAACTTGGAAACAATGTGTAGATCTGGATCAGAATAGGTGAAGAAAGTCCCCGAGCCTCTTTTATCACCTGGGACGCTTGTATAGTGGCTGCTGATGGGTGAGATTTATTGGAAGGGAGGTGCTGTTTCTGTCCGTCGATTTGTAATCCACGGGAGGAAAGGGAACAAAGAGTGGGCAAATAATAGCAGGTAAGATGACTGCTGTGTGGAAAATGAACACGAGGGGATGTGACTTGGAGTGATTAAATGGCTGGTTGGATTGGTAGGTCCTGATGACTTTTCTGAGCAGGTGACATTTGGAATTTGAATGACAAGAAGGACCCTTGCTGTGGTGACCAGTAGGGGCAAAACATTTCAGAAAAAAAAAAAAAGTTTAAGGAACAAAACCCTTCAAGTTCAATGAGCAAAAAGTCTTGTGTGGCTTGGAGGTGGTGACCAAGGGAGAGGATGGCATTCAAGGGAGTCACAGGAAGGGAGGTAAACGATGAAACTGGACCAGGGTAAAGAACTGCTGAGCTCTAGTCTGAGACCAGGGAGAACTCAGACGTTTTTAAAGTGGCTTGGTATGCTTTGCAGTTTTAGGGAGAATGGGGTTTGGGTGGACAGCTGTGCCAGGGAGGCAGGAGAGCAGCAGGAGGCTGTGGCTGTCGTCCAGGGCAGGCGTTATGTTAGTTGGGGGGTGAAGCATGGAGGTGGAGAACGGGGAGTCAGATTCAGGCTGTGCTTTGGATGCTGCCTGAGAGTGAGCGCAGTCAAAGATGACTCCTAGGGAACTGAGGAGATGCTCAGTTTATAAAGTGTTTGCCATGTGAGCATGAGGACTCACATTCCACCTCATCAAAACCCAGGTATAGTAACAATGTGCACTTGTAACTCCAGCACCGGGGAGGTAGAGAGAGACAGGAGAATCTGGACCCTGCTGCCCTGTCATCCTAGCCTAAGCTATAAGCCCCAGGTCCCAGCAAGAGACTGCTTCAAAAAATAAGTGGATGTTTGAGAAAAAACATGTGAGGTTGGGCTGCCTTCTGGCTTGTACATTCACAGGCATACATACACGTGTGCACTTGTGCACACGAAATGCACACAAGCACACATACTGCGTACACACACACACACACACACACACACACACACAGATGATTCCTAGAGGTGGGAGTTCCTGAGTGGGTGGGTGGTGCCCATATCTTTGAGATGGGAAGGCTGGGGGAGAGAAACAGGCTTGAATAGGTGTTTTAAAAAAATCTTATTTTGTTCTGTTACATATAAGATGTAAATATACCCTATAGATCAGCGATTCTCAACCTGTCATTCACAAATGATCCTTTTCCAGGGGTCGACTAGGACCATCAGAGGACACATATTCACATTATGATTCATAACAGCAAAGTTACAGTTATGAAGTAGCAGCATTGGGAAGGTTGAGAACCACTGATACTGATTTATGAATCTGAAGCTTGGGCTCGAGAGGGGGAGAGACCTGCAGAGACCGATCGGAGGATAACTGCGTGTGGTGCCATAGGGAGTAGATGACATCATCGAGGACAAGTGTGGGCCAAGAAAGTCTTTCCTGGTTTGCTTGCTGTTGTCATAAGCACCATGAGCAAACGCGTAGTGAGGGGAACCAGGGGAAAAAAGGGTTTGTCTCAGTTTCTGCCTCCCGTCAAGTTCATCAGTGAAGGAAGTCAGAGCAGAAAGTTGAGCAGGAACTGAAGCAGACACCGTGGAGGAAGGCTGCTAATCGCCTCACTCTGGCTTGCCAGCCCACTTTTCTTATGCACAGTTGCTGGGCCCTCCCACATCAGTCATCAGTCAAGACAATTCCCTGCAGATATGTCCACTGGAGGCCAGTCTTCAGTTCAGGTTCCCGATTTCCAGGTTACTCTAGTTTGTGTTTAGAAACTAAGCAGAACAATGCTCTAAGCCTGGGAGCGGGCAGTGGCTGAGCTCAGGAAAGGCAAACTTAAGAGTCCGAGAAGGTGAGAAGATGTGTAGTCACAGGGAACTCCAGAACAGAGGACAGCCACCCATGACAGATGACGTGGGTAAGAAACACCTGTCCAAGAAGGGTAGCACATCTTCCTGGAAGTTTTATTGTAAAGAAGAGTCCAGGCATTGGCTGAGAGCTGGAGATTGTGTTAGGTAGACGGAGGGTGTCTTAGGGTTTTATTGCTGTGAAAAGACCACATGACCAAGGCAACTCAAAGGCAAACATTTAATTGGGGATGGCTTACAGTTTCAGAGGTTTAATTCAGCGTCGTTATGGCAGGAAGCATGCAAAATACAGACCAGCATGGTGCTGGAGATGGAGCTGAGAGTTCTACATCTTGACCCAAAGGCAGCCATGAGGAGACTGGGATTCCACACTGGGCAGAGCTTGAGCATAGGTGCCCTCAAAGCCTGGCACCCCTTCCTCCAACAAGGCCACATCTCCTAATAGTGCCACTCCCCCTGGGCCAAGTATTCAACACATGAGTCTATGGGGGCTATACCTCTTCAAACCACCACAGAGGGATTTGCTCTTTTCAGGGAAACATGGTACAACATCTTTTGTTCTGGGCGGGGGGTGGGGATGGGAGTAGGGGGCAGGGTGGAGAGGAGACAGATATAGGAAAGAAACCGGCAGTTATTGGAGCAGAGTTTCTGTGGAAGTGAGAGGGAAGGATGCCGTCCTGTATCTCAAGGTCACTTATTGGAGCAGTGAGGAGAGGTTGTGAGTGTTTTGCAGGAGTGGCACAGCCTTGAACTTGGATTTGTGAAGTCTGTAAGACTCTAGGCTGCTGTCTCAGGACCAGGATTTTATCCCTGTTGTAACTCTTCTTCTATTATTCTGTCTCTGCTCTCACTACTCCCCATTCTGGATCCTCCCACACTTTCTGGAAGTGACTACCCATAGCAACATTGATGGTGGCCCCTACTCTCAAAGGCAGCTCGTGGATTCCAGTAGGACGGAATCCAGTTGTGTTTTCTACATGATAATTTCTGAAGAGGCCTCCAGATTGGGACTAATTGGCTTTGCCCCACCCCCCATGAAGTTTTACATCTATTTGCTTACTAAAGAGTTTGTGGTGTTTGTTTGTTTGTTTGTTTGTTTAAGTTACTACATTTGATTGTGTGTCACCTCCAAGCCTTGTCCCCAGCCTTTGGTTTTCTGAGACAAGATCTCCCTGTGATCCTTAGACTGGTCTTGAGATCCTTTTGTCCCTATCTTCTGAGGGTTGGGATCATGGGTATGTGCAACTGCATCCTATTTACTGGATACTTTAATACCGTCTAGAGTCTGTTTCTTGAAGAAAACCCTAAACTATGAAATGTGGACTTTAGTTTATTTCTGCACTTTTGGCTACATTTTGTCTTCATAGTTCTCACAAGTGCCGGCGAGGTGGTGCAGACTCCCCTTTAAGAAAAGGTATTATTCCAGGCAGTGGTAGCACACACCTTTAATCCCAGCACTTGGGAGGCAGAGGCAGGCGGATTTCTGAGTTCAAGGACAGCCAGGGTTACAAAGAGAAACCCTGTCTCAAAAAAA